>VXAX01004375.1:1308793-1444671 GCA_013399835.1 Leptocoma aspasia
AAAAAAAGAAACACATCGCGGCAGAGATGAGAGAACAGAAACCTCCGCTCCGCCGCGCTTGGGGAAGGCACGGAGCTAGACATTTCACCAGCTGTTTCATGTCATTGTCCAGGTTGTTGGGTTTGGTTTTGCGTGGTTTGGGTTTGTTAGGGCTTGGTTGGTTGGTTGGTTGGTCGGGGTTTTGGAGCTTTTTTAAAACCATTTTACAGTTCGAATCAAAAAGATGCACGTCCCACTTTAAAAACAACAACAGCACAACACAGCCCACGACGTTGCCACCCACTTAAATAACAGCTCCTGCCCATAGCGTAATCCTCTTCGGGTTGTTCCCAGTTAAAAGCAAGTAACAAAATCTCCCATCAGCATAACTTTACCACTGAAGCTTTTAAAGCCTTGTTAGGGAAGGTTGCTCTAACCCTCCCTCTTTCCCCACCTCCAGCACTACTCCAATTCAGGAAAAGAAATTCCTAGTAAAGCCCACTTCAACGATCAGTTCAAGACATGGACAGGTCTATAGGGGCTCATAAATTACACAGGAGTATTCTCTGAAGTGTTCTTGCCAGTTGAAAATGTTCCAAACCTTCCAATCTCTAGGACTGTGTGATTATTGTAATATATTTTTGTGCAATTAAACGAAAGATTTTTTGTTTGTTTGTTTGTTTAGACAAAAGGACACACAAAATCCCCAGAGGGATTTACACCTCTTTAAGGAGCTATAAATGCAAACATATAAGCAAACTCAAGCTCTCCCCTCCCACATATCTGAACAAACCCCTTCTAGTGAGTGATGGTTTATTAAAATCTCCATGCTGTGCTGAATATCAATGAAATGTGTATTTTGGAATTTAATGTCTTACACAGATATGTACCCTGTGTTACATTCCTAATGCAGTATTGACAGAAACACTGGCAATCGACCTTTATAAAACATTGGCATCATTAAAGAAGTGTGATGACCCCTCTGTATTTCATTCTACGGTTTTCCAGAGCATGAGAGTGCTTTTTGGTGACAGAATCTATGGCATTTCAGTGAGAGTCTCTTCCTTTTACCACTATTTACTGTGGTTTAAAAGCCAGTTATCTAGTCCCACTGATGGTGACCACACTACACACTGAATTACACAAACACAGCATCTCTCTTCTGTGTTCAGACCTAGCTGCTAAACCAGCATTTAGGAAATAGTTTTCGATTTAGAAGTGAAGTTCATAGTTGAAAAAGCGGGTGTCAGTATGGTTCTAATTAAAATGTAAAGACTTGTGCAGAACAGGGCTTGGAACTATGGTAAAACAAGGGCTAAAATTCTGTCATTGCTGCTTTCATTGCTTGATATTCACACACCAGTGGAAAAGAAGGGGCTTTTTCCCTCTCCTTTTTAACAAATTCTTCTGCTTCCTGAGCTTAATTCATTAATCCTGTGGCATTGTATCTGCCAGATTCAGCAATTCTATTGATCAGCAGCATTGTTAAGAAAAGAAAATAAAAAAATAATGTTGATTTTAGTCATTCCCACACTTGTTATCCTGAGCATTTTCATGCTCCAGGCAGTGGATTAGAGCTCCAAAATGACAAGAGACGCCTGTCTGTTTTCCATGGATTACTTGCTACAGACATTCACTCTGCAAAGGAATTCATGTCACTTTGAGATTATTTGGAGGATTGGCCTAATGAATTATCCTTTTGTATTGAGCAAACAATTAGAAACAAAACACAAAAGATGCACCATATTCAGGACTTTATAAAGCACATCATTTTACAATGATGTTGTTACACTCAATTTACTTCTAGTTGCATAAAGAAGGCACAGCTACTTCTTTTTTTTTTTTTTCTTACAAGGAAAAGATAGAAAAAAGCTAAAAACCTGTATTTCTCATGTAGAATGAAAGTGTAACACTCCAGACTATTTTACATCAATCAAACAAACAAACCTCATCCCCAGTCAATACATATTTTCCCCAGAAAATGTATGGATTAGATACAATGAATACTAATTTATCCAAGATTGCATCTGAGAAATATAATACAGCGTTATTTAAGGGGAGATGAGAGAGACTTTTTACATCCTTCATGTGAGAGACCACTCACTTTTTGCCTTCCTCTGTGGGATATGACAGTCCAAAGACACAGAGAAGGGTAAAACCTGATCCTCCTGCTATTTAGCTCTAAGTAGTGCTAATCAGCTAGTCAGGAGAACATATGCTACACCCCCTTATAAAGAGAGGGGCAATGGCAGCACTTCAGTGGGGCTTGAAGAGGCTTTGTATCTCAAAGGCACCCATTGCCATATGGTGCTTCTGCCAAGGCGAAACCGGGCTCTGCTTGGAAGGAACGATTTGGCCAACTCTCTTACAGCCAGTGCCAGAAACGTCAACTCTGGGAATTTAGGGTGGGCAACAACTCTCTCTCAAATAACAATCTATTCACCTTTTTTCTTTGGTCTTTTTAAAGAGATCTAGCTGCTGCATTTAGAGAGAGGCAAAAAAGTAAAATCCAAACTTTCTCAGTTCTTCAGATAATGCCCCTATCCCCTGAAGAAATGAAGGCCACAGTTATTAGGCTAATGAATTTTTCCATTACTGGGAAGGAACTTCAAAAGGAATAACAGTTCTTCTGCATCTTTTCTGATATTTGTTGCAGATTTTATTTTCTGTAATGGTATTTATAAGACATTCTATATAGTGTTTTATGTTTCAAATCCCAGATAGGCCCTTGTGGGCTCTGTTTAACATTTCTGCTCTCATGCTGTGTTGCATTATGATTTGGAGGTTTTTTGTGCCACCTTCCAATATGTGCAGCAACTTCACATTGATAGATCTCACAAAAAGTTGTACTTGGATGGTTCTGGGCTTTCACTGTTGACCATCCATGCAGAATTACTCTAACAATCACTTACAATTTGGCATAGTTTGGTGCTTCTCATTACTCAGAAATGGTATTACTTGACTCATGATTACTTCAAACCTTGCTGCTTGCTGTGATTTTTATGCTTAGAAGCTCTTGAAAGCTTAACTGCTCTAAGAAAGTCGTTAGTGTGCTTTAGAAATGTACTTGTGTTTTCAGGATTGCTTCCTGTGTTTTGGGTGAGTCATTACTTGTTTATATGGATGTGATCAGGTCCTTCTCAAAACTACGCAGGAATTACCAGAATCCGGTTTTGACACTTGGTACTAATCCAGTAATCTTTGAGACAAAGATTTCTTGGGTCGAGTGTGCAATTTCTAATTGGCTAAAATCAGAGAAAAACATCAGAACTTTTCATTCTGCATCTGATTGCTAAAAACCTCCTTAGAGAGCACACTCATGCTGGAAATGTGAAATCTTAACTCAGATACACTCCCTGCTATTTTTGTCTATAGCAGGTGAATTGCTTGATAAGCAGAATGTTTGCAGTTCTGCAAAGGGTCCCTTTGAAATTCTCCAATTGTATATATAATGATACTCGGAAAGTGCTTTCAAATAGCTGAATCATTATTGGTCCAAAAGGAGTCTAGGAAACAATTTTAAGTGCATTTCTCATATGATGTGTGAGAGACCCAGAATGCAGTCACAACCTAATGATTTCAGAAGCAAAATCTCCTGTGAGAATATCCAGACACCATCTACCACATTTTACCCTTATGTCACAGGCTGCCACTTTCTCCTGTGGGATGCTACAAACTTATTGTGGGAACATACTAGAAACATGGTGAACAAGAATGTTTAGAAAGAATCCTTTTGGGCATATGAAAGTGTTTTTTTTTTCATGCAGTTGCAGTGCATGCACCTGCTAATGGAGTAAAAAGAATCATCAAGTGGCGCTGGGGAAAAACAACAATGCAGAGGAACTTCAGATGTTGACCTCTCTCCTGAAGGAACCATGTCATGAAGCTCTACCTCTCAAGTTCAAGTCCTTTGCCTATGTAAGACAGGAATCTAAAGCTGGAATCTATTTGACATAAAGCTTATTGCTGACACAGTTGTTTTCTTTTTCTCATGGAAGAAAAAAAAAAAACCAAAAAGTAAACCTATAAAAGGCCTATACAGGGAAGAAAAATGCTTCTGATAGACAGACCTGCTGAACTCGCTATCAGCTATCCTTTTAACAGTGTTAATGATTATCACATTAGCTTGAGCAGTTATAACTATCTGTTTTCACCTGTTTTTTTAGGGGATTTAAAATTCTGTTGAGTGGCACTTTTTGAGTTCTGAAGCAATCACAGAGCAAAGTATTTTTAAAATTCATCAGCAAAAAGAGATGTGCAGGTGTAGAGTTTAAAATTTTGTGAAACTGTGATTTGCCAAAATCACAGGCTTGCATTTAGATCTGGAAGTATTCTTACTTTTGGAAGTCTAGACATGTCTTTTCCCAGCTTTCCCTTGGGCTACATTGCATTTGGTAGCCTTATTCAAATCTCCTCAATCTACATAAATCCGTAACATTTCTTATTATTGAATGTGATTGGGTTGCTAACCACACCAGTCAGTGTCTGCATTCTCTCAATAACACTGCATCTTACCATCTTGTCACAATCAACTTTTCCTTCATTTCTCAGGACTAATGAGACTGTACTCTGTGTGATGCTAGTATTTTTGGCAGCATAATGGGATCTGTATCAGTATGATGTGTTTTATTCACAATGCATTCAGGTCTATTAAACACCTCATTAAATTCTTCAAAAATTTTCTTTGCATCCTGTTTTGTAGACAGGTTATATGCCTGTCTGAACAGCAACATTTTTAGATTGCTCTTCAAACCTAAACAAATCTTTTTTACTCCCTTGGCCTCTGCTGCCTGATGTTCATCTCAGACACAGATGTACAGCACCTGTGATATCCAGAGCTGTGGTAAGAAACCCACCTTAACAGCTCAGTGCCAGGCATGTGACTTTAATAAGAGTTACAAAAAGTTTATTTTCTGCAATTCCTGGTATGGGTCAGTAGCTTCTGTTTTCAATGGATTAACTCCAGGGTACTCATGCAAATTGAACAAAACTTCCAAGTCTTTTAACTTCCAAGCACAGAGACTTCTGTCCCTCTAATTGCTTATGTTTATTGGCTGTTGGACTTCACTGAGGAAATACTGGACATATGTTTTTTTTACAGGAGATGAGGGAAATGCAAAGAAATATTTGATGTTCTAATTCTTCAGAAAAAAACCAATTCAAGAAAAAACAAGTGGAAGGGAAAAGGGAAAGGGAAAACCAAAGAAACAGCAGCTTGTTGGGGGAAGTCTAATGAAGCCAGAGGGTCTCCTCCCAAATGACCAGCTGCAGAATCACTTGCTTCTCTATCCCAACAGATTTAATGGTTGGTGGATCTCTGAAAAGACAGATTATAAACCAGTTCTGTCCTTTTCTCCACTACTGGCTGTAGAGACAACTTGCAAGGTGTATTACACACAAATGCATTACACATTCAGCTACTTTGGCCTTCAAATCCAATTTTGGCTTTTATCACCCACTTTTTTTCTAAGTTGGAATAACTGACAACACATAAAGTATTTTCCTGCAAAAAACCCAGCAAACCACTATGATCAAAAAAATAAGACATAAATAAGCTCAGGATTTTCTGCTTGTCTTTGAAAGTTGTCTTCTGTTCTGATTTGCATCTTTATGCCCCTGTATGCCCTTCAAGGTCTGATCCTAAGGGATTTCCTCAAGGATCCACACTAAGACATTGATGTGACAAGAAATTGATCCCACATTTCTCACATACTATGCCAACAGCCACATCCTTACCTCTCCATTTGTCACAGTATGCAAGTCATTCCTGTCAACCCTAAAAGTCCCTCCTTATCACTCCATATAGAGAAAATCCCCAGTTCTATTGTATCTGGGATCCATCATGGCCAACCTTTTGGCCCTATGTAATTTTGCTTAGTTACATTTAGTGCCAACTGTCAAAGGCTTGAACACTCATTCATTTTGTGCCACCCATTCATCACAGGCTTTTAAATAGTCCAGGTGAATTGCAGCAAACCACAAACTGAAAGCGTGTGCAGCATCTGCTGTGATCATCATTCTTTTCTGGACCTTTCTTCTATTCTTTTTTTTGTGCTGAGTGGTTCATTAGTATATGACAAAGATTCAAACCCAACAAAAACATAATCAGCAATTGTCATCTTCATATATATTCCCTATTTGATTTTCTAGACTGGAAAACTTTTTAATGAGGAAGCTTTTTTCATAGACAAATTTCAAGTCAGATTCTGTTGAACAGAGCCTGTGGGTGCAAATTGTCTTTGGAAGATCAAACAATATTGCATAAACATAGGGGCTAGAGAGTCAGTTTATGGCTTCTGTTTCCAAATCTGATAGGTATTTAATCACTACTTAGATGGCCTGTGGAAACTGGGAATGGTAAGTAAACTGTGATAGCTTAGGAAAACTTGGTTGAGCTCTCAATAATTTGACCTCTGGGAATGCTTTTAGAGTCAGCAACATGTACAAATGTGTGCTAGAAGAGGAGAGAGGGGAATTCAAAAAAAACAAGCTCTAAGAAAGCATTAACTAACTCTCTTTCCCTCTCTGAATCCCCAGTGAATAGGGATTTCAGCAGGGGAGGGGAACTTTATCCCTCCTCTAGATTGTATTTGTAACTATTTCAGAAAATTTTTACACTACATTATTTTTCTATTTGCTTTTCTGACATCAGACTTCATGATATTTTAGGCAGGTAATATAGACATTGGAAAGAAAGATTCCTTCTCTCTCCTGAAGTGTTGAAATCCAAAACAAAGTTTGGAAGGAGCTGAACCAGTCAGTCACATAAATCTTGTTTGTGGAAATCCAAAGGTAGGTTGGACACATGCACATACATATACCATCAGAGCAATTTTCTAGGAAAATAAATAAATAACTGAAAACCCAGCTAGGTTTCTGTTTCTCAGGAATTCTAGAAATACTTCAAATACTTTGATGCTGTGACAATTTTATGTGCACACAGAGAGAATAAGTACAAAGAGCATCAGGTAGTAAAACCAACATCCCTGACTCTACAATGAGGATTTTTACACCAGTACTTAGTCTTGGAGAAAGTGTAGTCAAACCCAAGTCTGAGAAGTTGCAGTCCCCCTTCCCTCTTTTCTCTCCAGGCAGGATATGAAGCTGCTCAGAACTCCCTGGAGCATCTCACCCTGTGACTGGGGACTAACAGTAGTGACAGAGGTGTAAAAGTGGCAAAGGAAAAGGAACATATGGCCAGATGTGGGGAGGAGCACTGCACCAAGCCAGCCTGACACCTTGTTGGAGATGGTATGATAATGGAGATCTGCTGACACTGTAACATCTTTTTGCTCTCTCAGAGCCTGCCCTGTTCCCCGTAACTGAGGAGAGGGAAAGACAAATATGCTGGTACTGCCAGTAAATATTTCCCACAACAGTGGAAATTCTTAACTCTGGACCAGAATTATCTACTTAGCAACACCTTAGTGACTTGTGATCAGATTAGGAAGCAAAAAATTTATATACTAATAAGCCAGCTTCTCTGTGCATGCAAAGTAGTTTAATTAAAAGATATGTTATGTTATATTATGCCAAAATAGTAATGAAAAAAGGCTGGACTCATGTAGGCACACTATGTATCTATATATATACTCATAAAGACAATACATGTTCCATATTGGTAGTAGAAGGTAATAAGCATAATTAGCCTGTTTCATTTCCCCTGGCACTTTATAATATCTCACAGATTAATCTCTCAGGTTTTCTTTTTTGCTGTTTTTTTTTTCTTTCTGTTTAAGTCTTATAACATCGTGTACTAGTTTCATGAATCTCTCAGCCAAATTCTTAAATATCTTAATTCCTTCTTAAAGTTTTACCTATCAATTTTAAATTATAAATGTGTCTATGAAGGTTGCTTTTCTTCTATCTTTTCTTTCTTCTTTTTTTTTTTAATATTTGTCTCTACCTTCAATTGAAACAGAACAAAAATATGTTCATCAAGACAACAATTCCATTGTTTATACTGATCAGCACAGACTAGGCAGTGAGGGGGAAAAAATCGAGGCATCTGTTGAATACAAATGAAGGCAGCAGGCTGGTGTGTGAGTTCTTAGGTTCTGAAGCTACTTGTCATTTGCTTTTAGTGACTGAAACCTCACTGCTCCTCTCCTCCTCCACCACAGGCTAAAGTGAAAGAAAACACTGTCACTCCAGGAAGGTTACTTTACATGAAACTGCAAAATGTGATGCATGCAAAAACTCAGTCTTTACCCATTTGCAGCAATATTCCACTTCAGACTCAAGTTTGCCAATGACAATTTTGTTCTAAACACACCCTTTTAGCTGCTGATTAAGAGCCTTGAAACTATTTCTGTGATGTGGCTAACAGGGAACAGTGTGCTTAAGCCTAGAATTAGTGTCCTTAAAGGTTTTATTGTGGTGGCAGACCTGACTGTTAGGAGAGTTGCCTTGTGCCCAAAAGGTCTATTTTGTGCTTCATTCAGCAACGGGGGCTTTCACAATAAATTGTGAAATTTGGAAGGATAACAGGAAAAAAAACAGCACTCCATACTTCAAATGAATCTTGCTTCCCATTTTTCTTCCAAAGTGTTGAATGATACATGACATCATGTGATGTGTGGTAATTCTCCCCTCTCTATTTTGAAGGGAATAAATGGGTTCTATTTCTGAGAAAATGTCTTAAAGCCAGATTTTACTGTCAGTTACCCTGATGTCAGTCCCTAGCAAAACAATTCAAATGCAATTCCTCTGGATTCACATGATGTAACGGAGAGCAGAATGTGGTGCTTGAAAAAGCAGCTGTCACCTTATGGAAAACTTATGAAATATCTTATTTGGAAACAAGCACTCTTCTGTGCAGTTTATTTCCCCCTACTTCTTTTCTTTGGGTCATTTTTTTCTGAAGACAGTGTTTTAAAACAGAATCACTGTTGTTTCCTAAGAGTTTATCTGCTCCTGCACTTATTCCCCACCTGACATCATAATCCTCTGGTTGTGATATAATAATCATTTTTACAATGACCAATTGTGATGCTACAAGCTGGGCTTAAAATCTGATCCAAAAAATGCCTTTTGCTCTGGTATCTTACATAACATCATATCAAATTTTGTCTCAAGAGATAGTAATTTCAACCAAGTGACATCAATTAAGTTTTCATACAAGGGAGTGGTACACTTGGTATAACTCCTCAGAGATAAATTCCTCCAGACTTTACAGTTTTATGATTTGACCTTTAAAAATATTTCCACTTTCTGCCCAATGCTTGGTGATACAAGTCTAATGATTTTATTGAAGAAGAAAACATTACATATACAGTTCAGTCCAGTCTCCCACGGGAGTTAAAATTTGCAACAAACAGAAGCTTAAAGAAAAGAAAATCAGATGCAAATATATTTCTCATGAATCGTTCAATGAATTTCAGATACCATAGTGATTTATATGAATAACTTGAAAAGCAACATCCTTCTTGACAAGTGCTGAGTGAGTACCCTTCTAAAGTTTGCAGTCTTATGTTTGAGGATACAGTTTCATCCTGTATTTTTGCTCTGAAATTCAGTGGTTTCTCTGTTCATCCTACCATCTTTGGCAGCTTTAACTGCAGTTATTCATGGGTTTCAAATTATGCACATGGTTTGCTGGATCTATGCCTATGTGTGTTGAAATTTTGTAAAGAGTAGGAAAGACAGCACAATCCAGAATCAGGGAGAGCCAAGTTTTCTTCTCTAGTGCGCTTCAAACTTCAAGGAAGGACCTCTGGGAAAAATAGGTCTCTAGGGAAACAGGTTATCAGATGCTGAATAAACTAAACCTTACTTTCTTGATAGCTGATAGCATTTAACAATTGAAGACTGTACTTAAACTTAAACCTGTGGGCTGACTCAGCTGGATGCAGGACCAAGATTCCTAGAATCTCAAAGTTTCATGTTTAAGTAGATGATTATACCAAGATTTGAACTGTAAATTATTTTTAACAAATGTTAAACTCTGGTTTGTGTAAAGGACTGGATTTCAATGTTTTCCTCTATAACAGATATTTCTAAGGAAATTACTTTTAAATATTCTGCTTTTTGTAAGACACTAAACATACAAATGAGCACATGAAAGAAGAAAACGAATACTTTGTTAATAGTTTCTACTGCAATTGTTATTTTAAACTTGTTATTTCTCACTAAAGATCTCAGAAGTTTCCACCCTTCCACAAGTTTTATCTTGCAAAATCAACAGAACTCTGGCTTGCGAAGGAATTTTTTTCTTCTTGGTAAGATGTCCTGCTATGGTAAAATGATCCATCTGGAGTGCCCAGCTATAGAACTGTTCAAGTAAATTTCTCTGTGCTATCATCTCCATGAAAGCCATGTGCACACAAGATGAGTCTTACAGACCAGAAGATGGATCTCTGATGACATGAATTAGTACATAGCATGTGTTGCTTTGGAAAACTTTGTTTCATATTGAATACTGGTTGATGATACTCTCCAGTAATACCACATTACAAAACTGATTGTGAAAATACCACAACCACATTATGGATGAAGTTATTATCCATTCTGTTTGCCACACCAATGCCTCACCACGCAAATCCATCCTAGATTTATTGACCGCAAATTATTGTATATGTGAAATAAATGAGTTGGAGAAAGAAGCATATCTTTATGGCTTTCAGCACATCTCCAGTGGAATCAGCATGAAAAATGCAAAAGCTATTTCACTAATCTCTTCCAACATTTTGTATCTGAAACAGCCACTGCCTCAAAAGCTGTATTTCTTCACTGATCGCATTTTCAAGACTCCTGAAATGAAGATTTCAAAGTATAGTTTAGGATAGAGATTAAGTTGTTTGCTTGTTTGTGTGTTTCCTCTTTTTTTTTAAACGTATTATATAGTTCAATTACTGGAAAGGCAAAGTTTGAGACGGTTACTGTTGTTATTGCATGAAATTGATCTGGGCTCCAGCCAAACTCTAGTCTCATTCTCATTAAGGCAGAGATTCAGATGAAAATTAAGATCCTTCTAATGAAATACACTGGAGGATTAAGTTACAAGTGGCAGGACACATTACCTTATTTATCTAGTTGTGCTTGCGTGATTTGCTAGACCAGCCATTATGATAAATGTTCCTTACACAATCTATTTTCAAGACTATTTCCATTAAAAGTAACATGATTGAGTACACTGCTTTGCTCATAGTTGAGATATGCTCCTATGTTTATATCAAACCAATTAAACTGTGTTGCTTTAAAGCAATAAAAGTGGTTCTGTAATTGCCACATGTTCTTCTCTGCCATTTTCAAGTCTGGAAACTAGGAAATAGTTTGCAAGTTTCTGTGCACGCTATTTCTTCCTCACACATTTGACCTCAATTTTATCTTGCGCTGATTTGTGTTATAAAACATTCTAGATCTTTTATGTGTGTGTGAGATCTAGAAAAGGTCTTATCTTTTTCTAACATTTGGAATAAAGATACCTGAAGTGATACTATTATTGTAACTCTTATTGTTATTTCTAGCATTTTTCTTGCTTAGCATTATAGTGGTTGTACCTACCATGTTACAAGTAAAAATGTCTGAGCAGCTACATTAAAACAATGCAGTTGCTGACAATCACATTATTAATATCTTCTTGCTGGCAGCTGAGAAATGTATTGCATAGGCCCCCTTGACACATCTGCTCTTGTGCAATATGTACCATCATCTTCAAAAGTATGTATGAATTCTGAGTGCCTCCATCTGAACCAAATTTAAAGATCCTGAATTTGCAATAACGCGTGTCCTAAAAACTGTTTTTCATAGAATATTACATTTGGAGCCAAATAAATTTAGCTACCATTTCTGGAAACCTCTTGGAAAGCATTAATTGTGGGTTTAAATTTGGAGAATTAAGCTGTTTAAAATTCTGTCCTATGGGGTCTCTGTATGCAAACAGACAAATAAGGAAGGGTCTTCTTTTCAGTATCCAAAATTACAAGAAACATACTGGACTTTTGGTACCTTCTGTGGAAACCTTTCCTTTGCATTCATAAGTTTCCTTGTGTGGGGTTTGTGAGACCCCACCTGGAGTTCTGCATCCAGCTCTGGGATCCTCAGCACAAGAAGGACACAGACTGGTTGGAGCAGGTTCAGAGGAAGTCCATAAAGATGATTAGGGTGATGGAGCACCTCTCCTATGTGGAAAGGCTGGGACGATTGGGGTTGTTCCATCTGGAAAAGTGAAGGCTCCAGGAAGACATCATTGCAGCCTTCTGGTAGGTACCTAAAGGGACTACAAGGGAACTGAAGAGGGACTTATCACGAGGGTGTGTGGTGATAGGACAAGAGGGAATGGCTTTAAACTGAAAGAGAGTAGATTTAGGTTGGATATTAGAAAGAAATTCTTTACGATGACAGAGGTCAGGCACTGGAACCTGCTGCCCACAGAAGTTTTCAGATCCCTTCAAGGTAGGGTTGGATAGTGCTTTGAGCAACCTGGTGGAAGGGGTTCCTGCCCACAGCAGGTGGGCTGGAGCTAGATGATCTTTCAGGTCTTCCAACCCAAACCATTCTATGATTTCTATAATTCATGCAAGCTAGAGCACCAAATGCCTATTCAAAGCTAATTTTAGATTAAAGCAAGAGATGGAAAGATTTAGGGCATGGAGTTACATTCAAGGCCATCAGGAGTATTTTTTCACCCTAAGTGGGGTGTAGCAAGCTCCTTTGAACATCAAGCTTTAATGGGACTAATATTGCCTGCCTGAGAACAGCTCTGGGTGTATGGAAACAGCCCAGGGAGCAGAACAAGTAGCTTAGTACCTGAACAGTTATATATAGGGGATTTTCCTGCCATATGGAACATCTTCAGGCTACTCAGCAGGTTGCATGTTTTGAGGCTTAGGCTGTAGGGCTGAGGTACAGTGCTGTGTGACTGTGAGCTGTCATGCATCATCTGACTATGTGAACACAGCCTGTGCTTAGCTCATGGTAAAAATGTGTGAGCTCCTACCTCTGCCACCGATGCAAAAAAACCACCTCTGAGTCCACTTCTTTTGCCTCCCCTGCACAGTAACTCTTCACTGCTGAAGCCTTACTCTTGTCAGTGTAGCACAGTGCAGAAGCAATTTACCTATCACTGAGGAGTCTAGTTGGTAATCTCCTCAGAAGCAGAAGGGAAGATGATGCAGAAAGGAATTGATAAAAATCCCCAAAACCTAGCTTTCTAAGTTCAGAGACCAAGTGGTGGGAAAAGAAATTGAAGCTCTTCCTGGAGAATGTTGTGGTTTGCAATGGCATTGAGCTGATATTTGTACTGTATCCTATACATTTTCTAAGAGAAAAAAGTCTGAAAGAGACAGAGGATGGGAAAAACAGAGATGAAGAAATTCTCCCA
The DNA here is from genome assembly GCA_013399835.1 of Leptocoma aspasia. Taxonomy (NCBI): domain Eukaryota; kingdom Metazoa; phylum Chordata; class Aves; order Passeriformes; family Nectariniidae; genus Leptocoma; species Leptocoma aspasia. The sequence continues at coordinate 1,322,097 of VXAX01004375.1, forward strand.
TGAGATGCTATAAACTGAAACCAATGTGAATATTCTATACATTGGTCCATCTTGTGTCTCTGAGAACTCTCAAGTTGATGGAGGAAAGCACAATGTCAAGACACATACCTGTAAAGGAGAGGGCTGCTGCTGATTCTGTGCTTTGTATACACCTAGAGAGTGAGGGGAAAAAAGAGAGAAAGAGGACATACATTTTTCACCAGCTGCCATATTATTTTGCAAAAAACCTATATTTGTGGGCCATACTCTGCTTCTGCCCCTGTCAAGATCCCAGCTTTAGCCAGTGAAGACCTGACAGCAGATATCTACAATCGTATAACAGTAAATGGAAGGCTTTGAACTCATTTGCTTGCATGAGATAAATAACTTTAGGAGACATAGTTAATGGCATACTTATCTTGTGCACAAGTGGAAGAGTTGGCTGTTATCCACTTCCGACTTGGAATTTTTACTACCACAGTTAGCATCAGATAAAAGCTGATTTCAGGAACCAAGAAAATTGTGTTAGAGAGAAAAGAAGGGTCTGCCTCCTTTACAGCAGTTGGGAGTTAGTGGACATGCTGCAATTTAATTTCAGCAATTTATGTTGGGACACCTCTCATTCCAGAAGGCAGCCTTTGTTATACACATGTAAAGCAGAATATCAGCAGTGTCTGGAACAGGACAGGTTAATGTACTGATAAAGAAGTAACACAAACTTCAACTCAGAACAGCGAATAGTATGGGATACAGATCATCAGTCAGCTAAAGAGTGTGGCCAAGGCAGACGGAGTTTATAATTTAAAGGATTTTATTCTGCTTTTTCTGTGACAACAATTCATGCTACAAAAAATCTGTATAACACTGATTGTCGAAGGAGAAACAAAAACTGCACAGCCTAAGCACTGTCTTATGCTGTATTAGCAGAAGGTGATGCATCCACAACACACTTAGAGAACAGGATGAGATTTAGTGTTTACCCTGCTATCTATGTTTCTGCTGCTTCTTGCTAGGTATTTAAAAGGATGTTATTCTTCAGTGAGTAATAAATTCCCTTTCAAAAACTACCTTAGGTTCACTGAATTTGTTTTTAGGAAGAACATTTCACACATTCCATTTCACCTATTATTCAAAAGTAAACATGTTTCCCTAATATCTCAGGAGCATGAAGAGTCAGTTCAGGAGAAAAGAAAATCATGTCTAGATTCTCTCTTCCTACTGTTACCACAGCTTCTCTGTTTCTGCTCTGTGTTTCTACTGGCCAGAGACAAACAGCCTTCAGCTCTGGGGAGGCAGATAGTTAAAAAAAATCAACAATAAGGAATCTCTGTCTTCCTCCAACACCCTTTGGAACCTGGGCTGTTTCACAACAAATAAAGTTCTTTAAGTACTAATAAGAATTTAATCACTATTTTTTTAAAGAGTTTTGTATGAATTTCAGCCTTTAGTTACCTGTGTTTAGAATGCATATGATGTATTCTCTGTAATATCTTTTCAGCAGCAGAGCAAAATGCTGTGTGAACTATTTGCTGTGAACTATGCAAATGTAACAAAAAAAAGAATACTACTGTCAGGTGGCATTTCTATGTATCACCTTAATGCAATGAAAAGTAGTAATTAATAATGTATATCAGGGAAATCTGATTTGCTTGAATAAAAGCTGTCTTACAGTTTTACTTTGAAAAACAGATGGATTTTCTGTTCATTTGTATGTGGAGACAGCTCTGAGATATGGATATAAAATACAGCAGGATTAGAAGATTTATCCTATTTACGCTCAGGAGAAATAATTCACCTGCCATATGCAAGAGCAGTAGCCTTAATAGGAAACTGTGATACCTGAAAAGGAGACCAAAAACACCAGAAAAAAAATCAAAGTTGTGATAAATAGTGTCACCAATATCCAACCTGCCCCCTGCCCTCTCAGTCACCTCTAATTTTTGAGGATAGAGGTAGAGGCCACCTCCCAGCCACCATGGAGCTTCTGAAGCTGCCCTGAGTAATCTGTGTATTGCATTTACTTATACCCTAAATCCCATGACATAAAGGAATCATGTGCAGTAGTGAAGCCAGAGAAATCTAGAGTAACTATGAGTAGTACAGCTCCAGTAGCTGAATAAATCTGGGTGCGGGTAAACTTAGGAAGGAAGAGTTATTAAATTGGCTTCACATTAAATGTTCCCACCCTACACAATGAGGCTCACAAATCATTTGAATGTGTATATCTGAGCAAAAGCACAAAAAATTTAAATTTTGAGTTGATAATTTTAAAAATTTTAAAATGAGAGGGGATTTTTCAATGTAAACCTAGAAGGAAATCTACATTTTAACTTTAGCAGAATAATCAACACTGAAAATCAGAGTTTATACATGTTGGTTCCTAAAGGCTTGGGTCAATATTTCCTCCCCAAAGAGGCATGGGGTAGTAAAAATCAAGTTTTTAGTGAAAACAGAGTGATTCCCCTATCAACTTTGTGAGAATAACGCCAAGAAAAGTAGGTTTTTTGAGAAGGTGGCATTCATGGAGCTCTCTGCCTGCTTCCCCTTGGCTATATCTGACTATATGTCCTTGTCACCACTGAACTGTTGTAGCACCCGCTCCTTCCTAAAAGAGGAGCAATGAGAGGCCTTTGTTTGCTGTGCTCATTCTCCAGATATGCTGTACACTCTTCCCAGGAATATCAGATTTATTATGTAAGTGCAGAACCAAAGCACAGTGCACCCTCATTAAAACTGGCCTTCCTGACCAAAAATGGATTTACAGAACACTTCTAAAAAAGTCATTACATTCGTTATGTACATTGAGAAAGGTAGAGACCTGGACCAGTACATCATCTGGGAAATCCTTCTGTCTTGCATTAGGCTTTTATCAGCTTATCCTGGAAAAGAGAAAACATATAAAGGGGCCAGGGACTAAATGATATATTTCTTTAGGCTGTACATAGCTGGTTTATATAGTACAAGTTGTACATCCGTGCTACAGACAATACTACAGCCTGCCCAAGTAATATTTGCTTTAGAAAAGCAAAACAAAATATTAGCCATGAGTAACAGCTCTGAGTTGTTGGAATTTTGAAAAGAAACAGAGATTGTGGCCCAAATCTGAATATTCATAATCAGACATAACATATCTTAACACAACTAGATCTTAACACAACTAGGTATATATGCAGTTTGTAATAAAGCTGAAGTCATCACTAAAATGCCTGACGCCATATAAAGCTTTCCAAGTTCTTCTCAATGCTTAATCATACCAGGAAATTTGTGATAAATGTTCCTAAGTTAAACTGTATAAAGAAAATCTAATGACTATCAAGGAGAAACTTAAAGAGGTTTTAAAACTGATGGGTTTATTAAAAGACACAGTAATACATACCTACTATGCCGGAAAGCAGAAATCTATTTTTTTAATGCAAGTTCTAAGAAGGGCTCTGGCAAAGTCTACTTACAGTAGTGTGATTGAAAATGATCAGGAATGGCTCATGTATCACACTAACCACAGCAACCACTAACCAAAACTGAGATTCAGTCTGCTCAAAAGAAAGCATTGACCTTAAGCAATGGAAATAAGAAGCTTCAACTCATTCTTTCTAATTCTGTGAGCCCTTTTAAAATGAAATTGGTCAGCCATTTTTTATTGCTATCAGATGGGGATCTGGAAAATTGTTCCAGTGTTCAAGAACCTGAAAATTATAGTTTTTCAGCTCCAAAGTTATGTAGTCAAATTGATAAAAAAGGGGGAAAGATTTAATATCTACAGTAGCACTGTTGGGGCAAACATGCAGTGGAACAATGTCTATAACTAAGTTATGGAGTTGCCAACACATGAACAAACTCAGGTCTCGGGATAGATGAGGATTGAATTTGCCAGAGCTACATCTGAGATAGAGCTGTGGGAAATCATCCATGTTACCAGCAGGGGATGGTAGGATCAGAATTTTCCAAGAGCTTTGCAAGGGAGGCTATTCAGTTCTAGATGGGCTTTTGGTTAAATGAAACAACTTTACAATATCTAGGGTGTTACAGGGATATATGTATTCAAAAGGATACGTAAAATTTGTGTGATGGTCCAAAAACACCTTAGAGGAAGGGCAAAAATATTTTATAACAGCCCAAATTGAACAGTGAAGTAAAAAACTTTGGCAGGGATTACCACATGAGCCAAAACTAAAAGAAAGAGTGATAAATTCCTGCTAATGATAAAGGAAAATCAGCACCTTGAAGTAAAACACACATAGATGATATTGCTTAAGTTGGCAAGGATAAATATATTTGTGTTAGAATATAATTCTGACTCTCAAGAGATGACTTTCAGAGAAAATACTGCAGCTGAACATGTAGCCACATGTACTAAGTAATTTTTTGCTAAACCAGCTCTACATCTAATAGAAACCTGTTGCATAGTGAATTCTGCCAGAATTTAGTTAATGTTATTTTAAGCACTTTCATTACAGGTATAGAACGCAACCCCAAATTGATGTTATCCCTAATGTTACAGGTAAGCAAGAAAATAGTGCCAAAAAAAAAACAAAAAAAAAAAAAACCAAAAAACCAACAAAACCCAGAAGCCCAAACTGAAACCCCAAAACCCCTGAAACTAATAAAAAACCTGTGGAGTCATGCTCCTAACAATGCTAAGCATGACTAACTTGTGGGATGCTACAATGAGTCTGCCATGAAGTGTTATTTGTTCCACAGGGAGCAGAAGACATTAATAGTTTGTCAGACCCAACACTAAAAGTAGAGATAGGAAAAAGTACAAACTTCAACCTGATGCCACCAAGAGTAATGACCATTTTATTAAAATGAAATGAGAATATGTTGTGAGACTTAGACAGTCACCAGTGGCATACTTTGGGTGAAACTGTGCGGCCAAACAGACACAAACTTTAGAGAAAGGGTAATGTCTTTACAATTCTTGGAGAGACGTTTGAAAAGGTCATTTTCCCTAAGGAAGTGTCACTTGAGTAAGAGTAGCAGAAAATTGACACAGTGAAACCTGTGGGCATGGCATAACCAAAAATAAATGGGACTGATGGTCCCAATGGGAAGGCACGAAGTTTTCTGGGACAGCATGTCAAAGACTGCTGGTCACTTCAGATCACTTGCAACTAATGAATAAAATACAAATAAAAAGAGGTTATATGCATTTGAAATTCTGAGTTATTTTAATGATGATTGTTGATGTTTTTAATGTTCTGCTGGGAAAAGAAGAAATAAGATTCTATGTTTTTAGTAAGTCTTTTCACGTGTATGTTGTTAGAGCTAAGTTTACATGGGGTCTGATACAAGTAGTACTGCTCAGTTCAAAACATCAGGAGCTAAATACTGCACAGTTTATTGAAATATCTGAACTCTGGGCAATTTTGAAGGAATACAGCAGTAACAAAGTTATAAAAGAGGTAGAGCAATATAATTTCTCATCTCTTGCCCATCTGAGAGTGCATTTTAAGAAAAGCATAAAAAAAGTAGATTACAAAACTCAAGTTCATGGTTAAAACTTTAGCAATAAAGGAACCAGGGCAAAACAAAAATAAAAATATCTAAGTGTCTCCCAGACAACCCATTTAATCTTATCTAAAAAATTTCCCTATACCCTTGATAACTTTAGACATATTTAGTACTGCTTCTGAAAACATTTGAAAAATGTTACTCTGACTTGCCTAGCAAACTCTTTCTACAATTTGTTTTCTCAGTTGTCTTTCTGTAGCATTTGAATCGCCAGGTTAAACATGGCTGGTGCAGGATGAATCAGTTTCTGCTTATTTAAATCCCACTGATGAGTATTACTGGGGGTGTAGATTGGATAGACTCTTGCCTCTGATATTGCTGAGAATAAATCTTCAAGCCACTAATTTTATAAAGAAACATCTCTCCCAGAATGGCTACAGTTGGTTCATATGTTGTTTTCAGGCCTTTCATTCACTGTCATATCAAGCTCCATCTAACTTTTAAAAAATTGGCACTTAGTCTAAGAGTCTAAAATATGCTAGTATGCTACTTCCATCATCATCATCATCATCTCAGCCCTTTTGTAAACACAGCAAAAGTACTTGCTCAGGTTGTAGCTTCTGCAGTTCACATAACTGGAGCTTTTATCCTGCTGTGAAGTATTACTGATAACCTCCTATCTTTGCTTCCTTAGTTCATTAATAAAAAATTCTGCCCAGTCTTGGTTTCATACGTAACAAAGCTGGGATAGAGTTAATTTTCATCTTAGTAGCTGGTAGAGTGCTGTGTTTTGGATTCCGTATGAGAATAAATGTTGAAAACACACTCCTGTTTTAGTTGTTGCTAAGTAATTCTTAGTCTAAATCCAGGACTTTTCAGTTTCCCAGGCTCTGCCAGTGAGCAGGTGCACAAGAATCTGCAGGGGAAGCACGGCCAGGACAGCTGACCTGAGCTGACCAAAGGGATATCCCATACCATGGAGCACCATGGCCAGTACAGAAACTGGGAGGAGTTGGTCAGGAGCTGTTGGGGACAGGCTGGGCATTGGTCAGTGCATGGTGAGCTATTGCATTGTGCAGCACTTGTCTTGGGTTTTCCTTTTCTTTACACTTATTTTGTGGGGTTTTTTTTGTTTTTTTTTTTAATATTACCATACAATTTTTTAAATTACCGGTAGCTGCATGGTAATTAGTTTCTGGCTGTGGTTAAACAATGTAATCCTCATTCTCCTGCTGTATAACCAGGGTTTCAAAACTGTGCTTGAAGATGATCTGGTTACAATTTAATGTGTCTATGTATGATAACGATATACCAACTAGTATATTGAAGATTAAATGAATTGCATTTCATCTATAGTATAGAACCTTATTCATTTGACTGCTGTGTGCAGACAAAAAAAATCCCACTACAGTGACTAAATAGCACTTCAAGACCTCCTGCCCTGACAATTGTGTTTTATCACTTCAGTACTTTTATTGATTTCTTGCTCATTTCTGCTGGGAATTCCATATTTCTATGGAGATTAATTTTACAGTCATAAAACCTTTGCTTTATTGTGCCTTTTTACTTGCTATTTTCACACTAATATGATATTTTGGAAGGGAAATGTTGACAGAGCTAACTACTGCATTTTTAAAAATCCTCATGTAAAGACAACTTCAAAGAATTGTTCAATTTCTAAGCTGTAAATCCTTATTTCTTTTTATTAACCTTCCAGTCAGACACAGAATTTGCTACAGCAGGAAGCTGAAGTGATCCCTTAAATTTTAGGCTATTTCCATTTATGTTAAAATCTTTCTAATGTCTACTGTATGGCCCAGGAGTTATTTTAATCCTAGATATGACAAGTGAATTTCTATTCAGAGAGAGGTAAAACAGCTTGGATATATCAGGTGGATAAAGTCCGAATCAAGGATTCCAAGCCCTCTTAGCAACATTATTAATCCTAAGCAACTGACTTTGCAAATCTCCAACCAAAGCTGAATTTTTGCAGATGGATAAGGAGAGTGTTTTCCTTCATGGAGGGGGGCAATGGGTACTGCCACAATGCTGACAATTTTTCCCTGTCACTTTGGATAACATGAACATTTCCAGTTGCCACCAGTAACAAAAACAAACAAGCAAACAATGCCACAAGCCAAAACTGTTATCCAATTCCTGCTATTCTAACTACAGAAGTTTCAACTGACTCCTTCTTTGCTCAAATTACCATCAAAAGAATATTCTTGTATAGCAGTAGAAGACAAAAATAAAATCAGCGTAGTTCATACAAATTCATGTTTCTTACATTACATCAAACTGAAGAACTGTCTGCTTTTGATTGCTGTGTTTTGCTATCAGTTGTATATTTGCTTTGGAACATAAGCTCTACAATGCCTTTGATGTGAAATGTCTGGCAGGTGTACCCATGTGTTCTGCACAAACAGCAAGCAGGCTAGGAACCTTGTGTGACAAAATAAGCAGACAAGTATTTGGGTAGTGAGGAGACAGTATTTGAATTCCCACAGTGCCTTTGAAGAGGCTGTTGTACAGTGGCTCACAAGATTTAGTCTGAAATGCAGGGTAGCTCTTCCATGGGGTCTAGTGAGGCTGGTGACACTATTTTCTACCTCCTTGTTCTCTATGCATTCAAGAACCTGGACTGTGATTGCTCCTTTCTAGGACAGATAAGGAAAGAAATTAGATATTGCACTAATGGGTATAAAGATAACCTCTTCCTGCCCCTGTTTGTAAATGTGATATTCTCTCATGCTCTTATGACGTCTCTGATTGCAAAGCACAGAGGTACAGGCCCATAGCTAGATCAGTACTCACTCTCCTTTTGTGCTTTCCCTGCCCTGAAAACTCCAAGTTTACTTGGCATTAAGTCTAGCTTTAGCTCTGTCCTCACACAAACTCCTGCTTTTAACTTGTGCTAGTTTGGCCGCAATAAAGAAAAAAAGCTAAAAGTCAGATAAGCAGACACTCATGATTTTCTAAGAGGGCAGATTTTTGATGGTGGTAGAAGAGAAGCTCATCTCAAGACAGCTATTGGGGTCATCCATGTGCTCAGAGAAAATGTTGAATCATGGAAGAAGAACTGGTGAGGTGGTTTGGCTCACTGCTGTGTTGAGAATCACCCAGCACATCATCTGATGATGTTATCAGCTTTGCTCCAAAGTGACATGCACATAAACACAGTGCCCAGGTGGACTTGGGATCAGGAGTGCTACTCCACAGGGGGATTTTCACACTCAAACTTGCTTGACACAAACAGTCCAAGTGTAATGAAAAGCCTCCACCTCCTTGCTGCAGCAAAGAGGATAAAGCCATCAGGATAAAAACCATCCTTTCACCATGTAACTTAATGTGGGCTTCCTTTCTCACACATTTCAGCTATGCAAAAAAACCCAAACCCAAACTTCACACAAATAATAACAGGTTGTTTTTTTTTTTTTAATTGAGAAAATCTAATTGCAAATCTTCCATAGACTTTAGAAGCGTAGATGAAATAAGAATTTGCTTATTCTCTTCCAGCTCACAGAAGTGACAGTAAATGACTGGTTATTTGAGGGTGTAGAAGCCTATGGTGTCAAAAAAGAATTCATGGACCATGCCTGGCATTCAGCAGTTGATCAACTCTTCAGGAAACTTCAGAAGTTAGAAATAACTCCTTAAGATGTACTAAAAAAAAAAAACCTCTCCATGATCTATGAGTCATGACACAAATGTCCTTTATGCCTTGATATTTCATTTTACAGTGTTTTTTGTTATGGAACAATGGAACAAGTCATGACCAAAACTTTAGTCATTAACTCTTTTCTGATCTACTACCAGTTTGGAAAGTGGTGACCACGTGATTCATATTTATAATGCCAAAACAGGAGCAGCATGAATGCTAAATTATTTGCCATGCTCATAGACTGTCAGATGGGGCAGATAGCCAGCTTTTCAAAATAATCACAAAGCTATCTGCACAGCTGTATCATATTTTCAGCTTGTACTCCTTTACTACTGCAACTAGCATCCAGTGTTCTCAATCCAATGCTCTCTTTGATGAACATGGATTTCAATTCATATTTCTGCTTGCTATAAATGAAAGAAAAAAAGTGTGACTAGTTTGATCTATAATTTCCTCTGAAGCAATATTGCAAAAATTTCCCATTTGCAAAACAGGAATAAAAGAGGGAGGTGATAAACAAGAAGCGTAGAAGTGTTGCATGGATGACATGAATAGATGAAGGGCCTAAACTAATTGTGAGAAGTGAGAAGAATGAATTGGAGTGACAACACATAATCAAATTCTCTTTTCACTGTTTCCTATCTCATTTCTGCAAAGCATGTTGAACTCATGGTTGTCTATCATTAAATGACAGAACATTTGCCTTTATTGTACCCAAACTGCTTCGGTTGCTATTTATCAATCTGTTTAATTAATAAATAAATTGCTGCTCCCAATTGTTTTGGAGCTGCTACAAAGTACTCCAAGATTATAAGAAAAGAAAATGCATTGGCAAATGCATTGAAAGAAAATGAATTGGCAAAATCATTACAATTGACATAGTGCAATTGTGTTACTGATAATCTGGAAAACGAATCTATTCACTGTAACAGTTCTACCGCCCACGCACCCCGGTCAGAAACAAGCACCATGCAAATCCCTGTGAGACACCCTGCTTCAGAGAGCTGACAGTCTGAGCCTGTGGCAGGAAGCAGGGGGATATGGGCAAACAGATGGGCAAAGTGGAAGCTAACAGTGAAATGGTTATGATTAGTGTAATAGTTCCTGAATATTTGATCATGAGCCTGCTGCGGTGGCAAAGAAAAAAGCCTTTATTTTATTCTTCCATAAAGGGATGGATGTTAATAAGATAATTAGGGTAATGATGTAATTAAAAGCAAAGCTGGAGTCCCAAAAGATATAGTTTATAATATGAGTGAGGAATATTACCCCATATGATGTTTTTAATATTCAGTATGGTCTGGCTTTGAGAAACATCACAAATGCTTTAAGGCAAATTTAAAAATGCCATCTTCTAGAGGGAGAATTGGGCTGTTCCTTATTCCTTAAATAAATATCATAGGAAAGTGCAGTGGGTAGAGAGAACAGGTTATCCAGTTTGCAAGGACAAGCACAACTACCACCTAACTGTTCCTAAAGGGGCACTTGGCAAACTCTAGAGGTCAGGGAGAGTCAGTAAGGGAGTGGATCCAAGCTGGAGAATTCTCCCTTCCGCAGCATTTTGGCTGCATTGATGGAAGCATACTGCAATTGATACGATGGGATAGCAGTGCTCACCCTTTCCACTCAGCAGCCCAGCACAGCATTAGAAGGCTTTTCTGGAGGAAAAATACGTCTCAGTTCTCCCAGCCCCAGCAGAAGGGAGAGTTGTGTTAAAATAAATCAGTCAAGCACTTAATAAGAATGACCTGTGAACTCCCTTCCCGTCAGAAATGGCCTTATTGTCAGAAAACTGTTGTAAGTGAGAATATTTGCTCCTTGAGATTTATTTTTTCATGATTGCCTAAACTAACTACCCTTTCTATTCCTCAGGGCAGTGTGAAGTCTGTGCCAATGCATTATAAAATAGCTTTGTTTGCCAGAGCTTTTTGACTGAGGTTTCTGAGGGTTTCTGAGCACTCACATTGATTGGAATTCATTGGCCTCTACAGTGTCCTCACCATTAATATGTTATATCCATAATACAGCAGGGAGAAGAAAACCCCAAACAACACAGAATAAATAAAAGTATCCTTACGTCAAAGCATAATGAATCAAATTTCTGCCATATTAAGATAACTTTGAGGTATCTCTCCTTCCTGTAAACCTCTGTCTTAATAAACTAGATTACAGAGGCACAAATTCTCAGTCTGTAGGTTTTAGCTCAGATACCTTCCCCTCTACAGACAGTTTAAGTCAACAGAAAGACTGTCACCTACTCAGAGGGCTTTGAATCAGCTTTGGGAGCTCAAAGTTTTCCTGAAACCTGACAATTTGAGTACAACTACACCTATTCAGAGATAAGATTAAAACTATTTGAAAAATAGTACTTTTTCCTGTCATACTTCACGGGGGGAAAAAACCCAATTTTTTTGCTATAATCAAAAAAACTTCGACTCACAGTTCTTCCTTCAAATAAATGGACCAAGAAAAAGAAATTAAAAGCTTAGAAAAAGCAGGGAAATGTTCTTGATCTATTTCTTTAGTTGATTATGTATTTATTTTCTTAAAAGAAAAACAAATATAAATATGAAGAAGTGTTATTTAGGTTACTCTAAGACTTTTTGCCTAAACTGAACTGAACAAAAATTTTATGCCAAATTCCAACATGCCCCAAACAAAAAAAACCCACAGCCCCAACCTTGCCATTACAATTTTCTAAATGGTATTTTTTTCTGCACTTGGAATCAAGAAAGCCAGGGAGGTAGCACAAGATCTTTGCAGCACACATTTTTGTTTAAATTTCTATTTTTTATCCAGTTTCCAAAAATAAGCACACTCCAACATAGGGAGATAGAGGTTCAAACCTCTTTTTTCCTGGTTCAAGGCAAGGGTCAAAGGCAGGACTCCTCCCTTCCCCAGTGCTGCTGAAACCATCATAAGCTACAGTAGTCTTTAAATGCAATTTTTCTCCATTGCACCCTCCATACAGAGGGTCTTTCGTTTTGCATGAAATACTTCAATATTTATAGAGACAGCAAGAGAGCGTGAAAATGACTGTATAAGACAGTGGTTAGGCCCATCCCAGGGGATGTGAGACACTTGGGTTCCCTTCCTAGGCCAATGAATTTTTAATTGTGTTCTAAAAAGTGGAACAGCCTTAAGAGGAGAGACAAAGCCTGACTCAACTTCCTGGAAACCAGATGAGCTTTGTTCAAAGCCCAGATGTTAATCAAGTATAAGGAGTATGTGAGCCCATTTTCCTGGTTTGCTTGACTGCCCTGATACCTGGGCCGTAGGATTGAATGAGATATTATTATAATATACATCTCTCTGGCTTACAAAAGGAGGTAATTTGGGCATTTGTTTGCTTTCATTGATTTCTTTCAATACAACACAAAAATAAATAACCTTTCAAATGTCCAAATTTCAGAAAGTTAATATTTTTATTCTTAACAAATTAAGGCCAAGATGAAGAGTCAGACATTTTTGCAGCTCATGGAGAAACATTTTATTTTACCATTTCCCGAAACTGTTACTGATTTTTGGTTTTGTACTTTTTTTCCTTCAAATGAAACATTCTTCATAGAAAGCAAATACAGAATTTTGTTCAAGACAAACACACAGCTTTTGCCTCATGTACCCATTCATCCTGGAAAATCTTTGTCTATGAATAAACACCTACATTAGAAAGGGTTTTGATCCTATTTTCCTAATTCCTACGGTTACACACATTTATACCATGATGGGATATGAAATGAATTAAATTCAGCATGTGTAACACTAGTGAAAGGCAATGAACTTTACATCAGGAAGGAACTGGATTCATGCTGTATATAAGAGGAATCAAACAGCCTTCAAGTCTGAGTTTCATGAGACACAAGAGGTATGCACCTTTTTCATTATAATTGAATGTAAGTGCTTGTATGGTTTTTAACAACCAGTGATTGCTCTTGTGGTTTTATGGCCTGGTCATATGCCCACTGAAATCAACAGAATGAACTGTGAAAGGCTTCTGAGCTTGCTTAAAAGTGCAGCTCAGTGACACAGAACAACCCAGCTGCCTTATCAACAGAAAGGATTTGAACGAAATGACAAAAAATAAATTTTAAAAAATTACTAAAGCAAAGGTGATTGCTTACAGAGTTTAAAATTTTTAGATCTACATGGTTTATACTTTCCCATGCTCCTTTTCCCATCAATAATCCAACCATTCATCTTCTGTGAAATCTAAACCTTCTGTGCTTCATGTTTTATTCATCCTAAGGTGCTTAATTTATACCAAAGGACAGCAGAGGGGCTAAGAGTAGCCTGTGTAAGGGGAGATGCCTTTAAGGCTATTATTCATGCCCTTTGATCTCAAGTTTTCATTCAGGAAACTTTGGTTCTGTGGGTAATTAGAGGCTGCCACTAACTTTTACTCTATAAATTACAATAAATCTGAAGAAAGCCAAGGATGTTGGAAACTGTAGCCATGTTTTGAAATCTACAATACTCAGAGCAATTATAAATATGTTCTAAAACCCCCAAGTTAATCCTGAATCAGGGCTAGTTATTTTCTTTTAAATCTATATTTCATAATGTAATTGATAAGTATTACCAAATCCAAAAGTATTTATGACTGTTTATTTTATACACCACTTAGGTTGACACCTAACAAACTACAGTATGATGGATGAAGACTGACACAAAACTTAAACTTTCCCATGGAAATATATGTTGTGAACTGTACACAATCAATTATTTCAGACAAAGCCCATGCTGTTTCCTCTTCTAGGACACTGCTACATATTTAGGTTTTCAGCTTGAAAGCCCATTTTGGCACCACTAATGAAATAAATTATGCTTCTTGTCAGATCTCCCACTGGGTGGCGTGTGGTACCTCATGTATGTTCATTTGTCACCCTCAAATAGAATAATACTTCCTGCAGGTTCCCAGAGCAGATAACTGCCCAAGTGGAAGTTAATTAAGTCATTGGTTCACTTTGCTCCAAAGGATGTTAAACTGCTGATGCTAAATGAGAGACTTATAGTATCACACTGGAGACACATCCAATTAAAACACCAGAAGAATTCACATGTATATAGAGCTGTTCTTGCAGATTATGGGGAAGAGAGGACTAATAGATAATAAATAATTTATAACAGAAAATAAAACCAGAAATTAATCCTAAAGTCAGCAGAAACTGTCTTCTCTGAAAAATCTAGATGGGAAAAAAAAATCTGCTGAAAAAATTGCACTTTCTACTATTTCAAATTTGAAACTCGACATGACATTTTGTTATGTCATGTTTCCACTAGTGATTTTTCATTTATCTTCAGTAGATAATAGAATCACTTTTTCTAAGTGCAAATTCATCCAAACCCAAGGAGTTGGTTTATTTCCTTAAATATAATCTAAGGGAAATATTTACAATTTATTAAATACTTAAGAGTTGCTGTTAAAAAACTGATGGAATCATTCTAAATTTTTTCCCATGGAAGAGGAGAATACTTCTGTTGCTTCAACAGTTAAGGAAAAAAAGTTTTATTTCAACACAGGAGCATAAAATAGTAGCCACATAGCCCGGAGTGATTTTTTTAGGCAGAACACAAAGTTCACCAATACTTTTGTCTCTCTTGTAACTATGAGCACAAGGCTTCTACCCATTACCAATTTGTTCAGCTCCCATTACAACAACAAAACCTGGCAGGCAATAAAATTTGACATTTTGCTTTATACTTTACTATAATCTTTTTTTCCGCTTGACAGTAAGACTAATTGAAGACCAATGAAAGGCTAAGAACAATAGAAATTAAAATCCTTCTGCTTCTGGGTTCCCAGTTCAAAATCATATTCCATTTCCAAATGGAAACTCTGCTTTGGGGTAAAGATGGCCTTCAGTGTCCCATGTGCTGATTGGAATAATTCTGAGGATGTTTATCTAGCCCTCAGGAGCATATTGCAAAATCTTAATAGTATAAATGGAGTACTTAGTTACCTCTACACATGATGGAAGTACTGTGAGGAACTATGCATGCTATAGAGTAAGGAGAGTTTGTCCTGAAGATAAATGGATTGGCAAAAATTATACATGAAAAAAAGTGAAGAAAAAGTAAAGCAAAATATCTGTGTAATTTAGCATATGGGCATAAAAGAATAATGGACCAATTTGGCTGTCTTTGGAGAGGTTTCCTGCCCCACTCACAAGGAGTGAGCAAGGCTGGATATGGGATTTTCTGTTTTCCAATTCTGTGAGATGAATATATGCAGCCAAAATTATTAAATTTGTATCAGACCAACTTAATGAGAAGTTGTCCTGCAACATAAGCATAAACAGAACCTGATCTGCATTTTATCAGGGTAAAACATCTGGTACATAGTCATACGTAACACAAAAGAGCTCTTTTGTGGGCTACTGCCCATGAGAGCTTCTCCTGTCGAAGCATGGGGCACAGGGCCTTTCCATGCCAGATTCTGCCCTCACGGAAAAATCCATTCCCCTGAGTAGAAAATGCTCGTTTTCTGTGTACAGCCCTTCAGGAACAAACCTGTTCTAGGCCCAGAACACTCTGAAGGTCATAAAGATGAGCATGGTTTAGGACCTCTTAGGCAGTAATGCAGAGGTTCTTGACTTCTGGTAATGCTTCCTGCGAATGCGAGGAAGTAAAACAACTGAAAATTGTTACCTGGGACTTGGAAGTGCCCTATCATCTGCACTGAGAGTCTCTATAACGGGCAACCCAGTTTAGAAACAAAGCTGGTGCATACAGAAGGCACTGACCAACTGTCTGCCATTGAAGAAACAAAGATCTTTTTAGAAGTCCGGATTTTAACTGATTTGGCTTTCTCTAAACAGAATGGCAAATATGTAGCATGCAAATTGCAAATCATTTGCAACAGCTGCTATTGGCTAAATTCTCCTCCCCTTGCTGGGTTTGGTTCTCATTCACCTGAAAAACACAAGTGTAGGTGGCTGGTGCATACACGTGCATACATGCTGGTGCATACAGGGGCTTTGCCCCAGAAAGGATGGGGGGGTGGGCAGATAGCCCTCTTGCCAGGACTTTAGGTTTTAATTCTAGATTCAGCCCTGATGTCTCTACATTCAGTCAGTAGAAAGTGCACAGGACTTCCTGCTTGTCTTGCTCATGTAGCCTGGAAACTTGTCCAGATATTGATTGTGTTTAAGTACAGTGCCTAACTCAATGGAACTGGTCAAAGCTGGAGCCTTCCTACAAGAAAAGTGATCACAATGCAATGTTACTTCTCAAAATTACTGCAGTAAACACATTACTACATCTCTAAAAATGAAATACACATTCATGGTGAATGCCTCCAGATAGTTTCAAAACTTTTCCAAGAAGAATTGCATAGAGATTGTTATTACTTAATGGAAGGGCATTTATAGACATGAGGTTACAATGAAATGAAATTAATTCCAAACAAATAAGAAGGGGATATATATTTCCAAGGACACCACATCCTTAACAAAGACCTCTGCTTTTATCCTCAGCACTAGGAGTTGAGGGCTGCACATAAGCTTTGATCAGCCTTAATTAACTCTGGATTGGATCTGTGTCTGTGAATTGTTTATAGCATCTTGGCTGAAAGCAAGATGCTAACCAATACATTTATGGGGAAAAAAAAGCCAACCCTAAAACAGAGTTTAACTTGCTGGATTAATATTAGGCCAGCTAGCTTGAAAAAAAAATAAAATTTGCCTTAAATATATTGCTGCTCGTCTTATTTAAAAAAGGAAATCCTTACCAATTAGGATTGGTAACAGTATTTCCCATGTACAGTATTTCTGTTGGAAAACTTGATGAGAAGCCCTTGGTATTGCTCTGTGGCTGGGCTATGCCCTGCAGCTGTGCCTGGAGCAGAGTGTCAAACATTGAGGTTCCAGTTGTTTTGAGCAGCCAGCTGGGTTGTTGGTGGGTGGTTTCCCAGCTGGCATCTTCTCAGGACTATTGCCCAGGAGTTCCTCTGGCTGGTCGGGCAGCTTAAGAGTTGAAGTGTGTCTGGGATAGCATCATCTCACTGCTGTGCTCAGCTGACCTTCACAGTGTTTTTGTTTTGACTCATATTTGCTCGTAAGGAATTTGCTTTTTCTGTCTTCATATAAATACACAGACAGATGCAGGCCAAATCCTGAATCCTTAGCTTTGCAGGCTCCAAGCCCAGCCACAAATCCGAGCCCTGGCTGGGATCTGCACTGAACAGCATTAGGCAAACGCAGCAGCTGTGTGGCTTTACATGCACCCAGCCCTGACACCTCTACATGGAAATCCTCAGGAGCACAGGTACCTGCACTGCTCCTGCTGCAGAAACATCCATGGGGCTCACTGACAGCTGGCAAGAAAGCCAGATCCTCTTCTCTCAACACCCAGCATGACCAAGCACTCTCAATGAGCTGTGAGAAATCACCTATACACTAGCTCCCATAGTTTTGTGTTTATACAATGCCAGCAATATCCACTCAGCCAGGAGGGATAGATCCCTTCTTGTGGGAATTCACAGCTCCATTCATTAACAGACAAGACACAGCAGAGGCTTGTAAAAAAGAGACATCTTCAGGGAAACTGAGAGCAGGTACCAAATAAGAAGTGTACATTTCTGAAAGCACCAGTGCCAAAAACAGGATCTGTAGTAACCATGGCTGATTTTGTTCTCTCATTCCCATACATTACTGCAGGCATCAATGAAGTCATAACAGTGTTACAGAAGTAAATCCAGAAAATACTGCTTTAGTCAAGGCTTTTTGCACCTCTTAGACAGGAGCAATTCCAGTGACCGATCTTACCTGCCAGAATAGAGTCTTGGGATTAGCTGTGCTCAACAATTTTCAAACTGTGGTTCTCCAAAGTGCTGGTAAATCATCTGTATGTGGTCTCTGGTCTATTAAACAGCATGATCTCATCAGCCCTAAATAGCTGAGCTAAACTCTGTGAGAAACTTTGAGAGCTGACAACAGACTTAGTACCAAACTGTGGGCGTCACTGTCCTCCACAGTACTGTCATTAAAGCAGGCTGTGGGTGGAAGCTTGGAATCACCACTACTGAAGAAAGAAAAGACATTCTATGGCAAAATCTACATTAAGCTTTCCCTGGACTGGAGCTCTGGGCTCCAGAGTGTTGAGCCCACTGGCTTGGATGTGCTATGAAAACAGAAAGACATCCCAATGAGCCAGAGGAGATGGTGGTCCCAGCTCCTGGCACTCCTGCTTATCTCAGAAAATTCTTCTGCTCAGTTGCAAAGAGATGTTTCACTTCAGACAGATGTTAGAATGTGGCAGGTTTGACTTTAAGCACTAACAGGCATCATTTGTCCCTCTGTAAGGGCCCTCAGCAGTGCTGCCCTCAGCTGATGGCATCAGCGGGGTTGGGCATGGGATGTTCTCACCTGACCAGCTCCTTCACTGCTGCTTCCACTTCTGCTTCTTAAAAGCTTTGTCTGGCCCTAGGAGCCCTAGAAGGTTCTAAGGTGTGACCTCCAATATCAGCTTTGTGGTTTACCAAGGAAGTGTGCTATGTGACAAAAACATATCAGAAAGCACTGAACACAGAATGAATGCAAGTATTTTTTTTCAATATAAAATGTTTAATTTTTTGTTTGCTGCTTGTGCCTCAGAAGTGCAGCAATAATTTGAAGTTTAATTTTGCCCCCTGCCTCCAAAGTAGACTCTGGTCTAGAGTAAGATATTTTCTCTCTTTTCTTTTTTAATGTAACATTTGCATGGATACACTTATAAAAAGAAATCTGATGATTCAAATAATTCAAACTATGCAAAGACAGAAAAAAATAACCCACAAGAGAATGAAAAATGATAATTTCAATGTTTTCAACGGAAAAATAATTTTGGAAGAGGGTTGCCTTTGTGTATAGTTGGAACACTTTCACTCAAAGAGAATTTAGTCAATATGTGCTAACCTATTTAAATTAAGATGTTCCACAGAAGCATCTCTATATTGATGATATTTTTAAATTTCAAGGTTTCTGTGGTCATTTTCTGATGAGAGAAGGAAGAAGAAGAAGAAGAAGAAGAAGAAGAAGAAGAAGAAGAAGAAGAAGAAGAAGAAGAAGAAGAAGAAGAAGAAGAAGAAGGAAGTACTAAAAAGCAGACCTTTATGATAGGAAAATATGTTTTACAGCATTTGCAACTCTGGAGGTATGGCAGAGAATTCTGAAAGGCTTTTGCTTTTAAGCTTGTTTTTTCTTTTTCTAATGCACATCAGAAACACACTCAAGCTGTTTTTGGGAATTGGAGTTGTCCAGTATATCTCTCTGATCATCTCCAGCTCATTATAATGTGACCTGTGGGCCTGTGTGGTGCTGTGCCCCGCAGTCCTTCTGCTCCAAACACCCTAACTAGGGACTTGTTGGGACATGCAGACTGGATGGGACCTGCAGCAATTTTCTTTTGTGGGCAACCCAGAGCACAGACAGGGGGACTGGAGGCGCCTGCTGTACCACGCCAGGGAGTTGGGCTGCTCCCAAGTCTCTCCATCTGAAATGCAAGCTCCATTTGCTATTTCCCCCCCAGCTTTATTTCAATTTGCATACACCTATGCTGGAAGAATAGATGTACTGTGCATAAATGTCCTAACTGGCACACAAACAAAGATGTTTATACATAAGCAAATTCATCCTTTGTTGGCTATTAGAGTCATTAGTCTCTTTCAAACACTTGACTCATTCCATTCATGGAGCAGAAAAAGTACCACTGACCTCAGCGACCCATCACAGACAAACCAGTGAGCAGCCAGTGATGGAGAAAAAAAGTAAATTCTCACTTGAAAAAAAAATAATAAAAAATCCACAAGCTTAAATTTGTTTGCATAAACTGTTTAAAGAATCACAACTCACAGCTTAGTGAGGGAACTCACTTTTTAAAGAAGTTAACAATGAAGAGTGAAGATCGAGGTCTTGATCTGAAGCTCATTGTAGTCAATGGAAAGAATCATGGTTTAGTGGGTTTGGAGAATGCTTCCCACTTTCAAGTCTGTTTGAAAAAACACAATTTCAAGTCCTTTCATCTGTGCAAGGAGATGGACCATCTTGCCAAAACACTTAGAGATATTCAATATCCACAGACAAGTAAAGTCAGTTTGAAGAGATATGTTGGCACATAAGGGAAAAGGGGATGTGTGGGGAAATGAAGGAAAAATAAGACATTATTTTCTTCATGTCCCTGCAGAGTGGGATGCAGGACAGAAAACATAAATTTAGGCCTGGGCTGCTGGGAACAGGAGAGGTGTCAGAAATCACACATTTTGCAGTGTGTTCCTCTACAAGAAAGTCCTTTGAGAGAAAAGCCTCTAAGTGTGTGAGCAGAACCCATAAAATTTTACACCCACCCCCCCAAAAATGGAAGAATCGAGAGTCCAAACCTGCCACAGAAACTTCGACCCTTCGTTTAAATTTGTCTGCAATGCTTTTACAAGACATAGGTTTAAAAAGGCTGCGTGCCTGCAGTAAAAAAGTTACATCTATAACTTTTTTCATTGTAGCAAGCTGTTCTTGCCAGTGCCAAGATATTATTTTTTATACACAACAGCATGCATGTATGGTTTTAAAATTCAGTACAGTAGTTTCATACCAAACTCTTCATTGTTTATATAATTTTTCATGTCAAAATGCATTCTGTGTTCCAGAAAAAAATGGAACATATCATATTTTAATCATTTTGCATAAATTGTGTTTACTGTGGGTTTAAAAAAAGCCTTTTCCTTCCAACTACCAATCTGATTGAAAACAATTATGCTTCTGGCAAAAGACTCTGAGCAATATTCAGCACAAATTACATTTCATTCTATTATTAATAGATGTGATATGTGAGAAATGAAGATGTATGGCTACTTGTTTCTGTTTATAATTATAGCAATGCCATTCCTATTTTCCCTCTTTTATATATGCTTTTTAGAATCTTTGAGTTGGACATCTATGTGTTTGTGATCTCTTATCCAAAGGGCAAAATGACAATGAAAATAAGAGCAGCTATCCTGTTTCAAGATTAATTTGGGTATGATAAATGAGTGTTTTTAGAATGAATTGCATAGGTTACCACTTAAACAGGTCTTGGCAGCAAACCAGCCTTTTTCTTCAACAAAAAGGGGGGGAAAAATGTAGAGAATGTATAAATGAGTTGATTGCCCCAGGATGTCTCTCTCAAGAAGGATTAGAGAAACCTACTGGGGCATTTTCTATTCCACAAAAGCACTATTTGTGCTACAAAAGTTCACCCCGATAATCATGTTACTACAGAAAAAAAAGAAACAAAAAAAAGGTTTTCTGCTCCTGTATAACCTCTTGTAAGACATTTGAAGTCATAGGTGCCACTAAGTCAGCTGTGTACTGCAGGCCCAGCCTATCCAAAGAGTGAGAGTGAGAACAATTTCTCTCAAGTTCTCTTCAGCAAAGACACGGAAAGCCAAACAATATATTTTCCTGCTATCATTGAAAAAGTACTGTGAAATTGAACTCCACAGTCCAGGCACAGCTTCGTCAGGGCTGTGCAGGTTTTAACTTCCAGGTTTTAACTGTACTGTGTCTTTAGGTTCAGTCTATGGTTGGCCTCACATGTACACTCTAAGAAAAAAGCCAGCAGCAGTATTTGAAGGGCAGCTCCCGGTCACGCACATTCTTACTCCTAAAGCTGTTTGTTCCAATTGAGACACAGGGATTTCTGAAATGCCCAATCAGTTATGAGTAAGACTCCAGCATGGCTTAAGGCCAGTCATGATATACATTTGATGAGATGGGACATCTGTGTTTCAGTTTGGTCTCTTTATAAGAAATTTATTGGCAGGAATAAGTCTAAACTGTTGTCCGGGTATGTGACAAGACAAGAATATTTTTTGGTGGAGCTTTGTAATTTTTCTTCCTTTTGCTTTGTTTTTCTTGCAAGATTTCTTCCTATAGCTATTTAATGAAGATAGAATGTCTTCCTCACCTTGATCATTACATTTTTTCCTCTAAACTTTTTGTACTTAAAACTTTTAAAGCTGTCATAACTGTTCAGATCAAGAGCCCAGTTCCTTTCTGTGGAAGACATCAGTAGACAGTTATGGAAATATTTTAAGAAAAATGGAAAGAAAAAGGGAACCATCCTCCCAGCAGAGTATAATCAGATTTTCTGAGGGCACAGCTAATAGGGCTCTTCTCCACGGTTTTTTGTTTTGTCCCATTTGTTCTTCACTTATTTGGCTCAAAATCCAGTAGGATTGGGCTTCAAATTATGCCTTTTTTGGATGTGCAAAAAGATACCTCATTAAAAAAAGGTGTACTGGCTGGTAATTTTGCTGTGGTATCCTAAGCCCTAGCTTGTGCAAAATTTGACTTTTTCTATACCCTTTTGGGTTAAAAGACTTAAACTTGGCACGGCAAGAAAAGGCCAAACAGTGGAACAAGATCTAGCAAAAAAGTAGAGACAAAGAGAATTGTCGAAAATATGATAAGCAAAACCAGAGGTGAAAGACTGGTGATGGTCATATGCTTAGAATAGAATGAAGAGATTTTTCAGAGGTGAGAGGATTTGAAATGGTATCTAAACTACCTGAACACTGACATTGTCTCTTAACCACTGCTCTGTGCTGTCTCCAGATATTTTGTTCATATCAGAGTGCTCTGTTCATCAAAATTCATATCTCTACAAACAAGCAAAACAAAAGGCCCAAAACGAGATAAACAAACCAATCAAATACTGATGTATAACAGAGGGGAAAATAAAAAAGGAAAGGTTCCCTCCCTGGCCCCAGCTGTTCATGTTTATATTCACTTGGCAAACACTTGAAAGAGTTTCTATCTGATGCATTCGTGAATGTCTGAGGGGGAAAAAATCATCCCGGATAGATTCATACCGAGATATTGTTGTATTTCGTGGCAATCACAACTATCTTGATGATATATTATATTTCTGTTGTTCTGTGTTTCAGCTACACTGTGAGTTAATGGGATGGAAAGGACAAGAATGTGGCTTTCAGAAGCTGAGTATTTCAGGATGACCTGTGAAAAGGATTGCCATCAGTCCATGGCATGTGGTTCATATCAGAACACAGGGAAGGATACAGGTTTTTTTTAAGGGTGAGCATGGTATGCTCAGTTCTGAAACAAGTGCTAGAGGAACACTTTTGTTAAGTAGGAATGGAAACATGGCATCGTGGACAAGCCTTTGAGTAGCAAAACAGGATGTCAGCTACTTTGTTCCACTTGCCCCTGGCACAGTATTTGCATATGAATGAACTGTCTTGAATTTAAATATAAGCCATCCAAAAGAGCTGGTGCTCAGTCCAAACAAAATAAATAATTTCCCTGAGATCTGAAGAAAAGGTAAATTTATTCATAAAATTATGACTGTGAATTGTGGTTCTGCCACTTATATTTGAGTGTTGAAGACAGCAGTCAAATTTCCCACTGTGACACAAACCACTATTGACAACAGAGAAACGTGTCTATGTGCAAAGCTCTCTGGCATGTATGCTGTCATAAAATTTATGACTGACTTTAAGACAAAGAACATTCTGATTATAGGCATTCCTTGGAAAGGGTGAGTGACAAAAATTATTAATTCTATTTGTATTTTGCAGTTCAGTTAACAAGACAGCCTCATCCAAAACCCAGTTAAACAAAATATTATATTCCAATTGTTTTCAATGAACACTGGGACCCAGCGTCCTCAGAGACTCAGATGTTACACACACCAAAGAATATAGAATTCCTGCCCCAAATAATTTGCAATATAAACCTCTGAACCATTAGTGCATAACAGACTTTTTTTCAGACTTACAGATATCAAAGCAAGTAGTTGCTTACGCCTGAAAGCTGAAGACAGTAGCAGCATTTGGAATCAGAAAAGACAAATGAAAAAATATCTATCATTCACCATTGAGACTTTAAGGAAGTAAACAGAATGATCATTAAATCTTGTCAAGCAAGATCCTTTTCCACGTATAAATTTCAAACTTCCAGCCAGATGCAGGGGCTGATGCTGTCACCCTAAAAATAAATCCCAAATTCTGCTTTGAATATTCTGGGTTCCCTGATTTTGTTTGCTTAGAAACACATGATGATTTGAGTTGGGATGTATCATTAAAGACTATGCAGTCCAACCCCCAAAGGGGGTTGGGCACTGTCCCTAGTCACCCTCACCAAGAGAGGGAGGTTTATAGAAGACACATTCCCAGGGACATGTTGGGCAATTATGCAGGACATGAAGAGTATGTCACATTGCTTCACGTGGCACAGCTCCAATCTCACACAGCTTTGGAGGGAGATAGGGAGACAGGTCAGGTACAGAGGGTCTGCATGCCTGGACACACATGGAATTTCCAGTGTCAGTATTTGATAGGGCTAGGTTGGTCTGCACTGCTGTTCACAAGTTGCTCTGTTCAAAGGATCAAGAACTATGAAATAAAAAAATACGCAAGAAGTCCTTTTAAAAACACAGCAAATGCATTCCTGATTTCACTTTTGGTTGTTTACACCTCATGCTACGAATGGTATATATGATATAGATAATAAACACTTGCAAAGAAATGTCACATACACTGTTGACCGTTCAAAGCAATTTGCTCTTCTTGTTTTGTTTTTTCTCTTTTTTTTTTTTTTTTTTTTTAGAATTTTTTTTCCTGTTTTAATGGTACTTCTGACAGCAAATACCAAGTCACCTCAGTCACCAGAAAACAAGTGGTTCTGGTTTTTCTTCATTGTTAGTTGGATGTTTGTGGTTTTGCAGTCCTGGTTGTTAACGTTCATTCAAAAGCAGCCCAAGGTAAACATCCAAAGGCTCTTTTTACATTCACCCATTTCTAACATTTTCTCTTCTCTCAGTAAAAATTCTTATTCCAGGCCTGCAGGGACTGAAAGGTGTTGTGGTCACTTCTGTGTGCTTCAAGAGATACAGGAGAGTTGTATGAACACTCAGTTAATGAGAAGGAGGGGATCCTGAGCTCTCCAAAGGACTTTGAACTTGCCCACTGAGCGCAGCAAACTGCACTGCTGTATCCAAAGAACAGGGGTTGCAAAGGGCACACAGGCACAGGATGTGACACCTGCTTTGGGACTCCAACCATCCAACCATTACTCATGTCTTTATTAACTTAAAATTGAATTATTACTCAGCTCTTCATCTCTGGCTATGCCTACAAAGCACTCTGAAACTGCTTCTAATGCAGCGTTACAATAAATATTTAATACGGAGACAACTTTGATACTAAGTACAAATTGAAGCATTCCAGGCTGTATTTTTATATTATATTTTTGACCTTGGTTAATACTAGTTGTTGGGGAAGCCTGGTCAGTTGTACAGTGCTGTCCTACAATAAACAGAAGGAGGTATTGAGGTTCCAAAGAAATAAACATACTTTCTATAGTAATGTGAGTCAGTATTTCTGTTACTGAAGCTCAAAAAGCAATAATACAGAAACAGTTTCATTAACAGATTTTGTGGATTAAAAAAGAAAAAAAAAAAAAACTTCTGGAAATGGGGATTTTATATAGATAAATAGAGTATCTATCATAATGTTCAGGCATTTGAAAACAGATCATATCTACTGAACTTTGGAAGAATGTGGCTTTGAAATTGTCACTTGAAGAAAGGACATTTACTTTCACTTGGGTTGTCATTAGACTTGGGCAGAAAGAGCCTAATCACATGTCTGTCCAACATTTTCTCTCATCAAAATGGTCCCAGTACTTAAACTGAGTCTAGTTTTTACAGCCCCTTTTACTAACCTTGGTCAAGGTACTAATTCATACAATGAATGGAAGGAACTTGGAGTTAGTTAGACAGTGGGAAGTCCAAAAATCCCCATTTCAGCTACATCCTGTTACACCTATATCCAACGCCAGAGCTGAACACACAACCTCCAAATCTTTGGAAAAAAAATTTTCCACCAGCTCAGTGATGCTAAAAATGCCAGGGCAACCATTCTACTCAGCTTGTTGCCACCACTTGGAAGTAAGCAAATTTTGTAACTCTGTTTTCAGCTTAGATAACTAGATAAATTGTAATGGAGTTTGGGTGGATTGTGCAGCCACTTGAAGCCAGAGACTGGAATTCTTCACAGAACACAAAAGCAAATCCCACCATATTTAATTAGCAGGAAACCCACACGTTTTTTTTTACTGAATAAAAAGATGCAGGTTTGCAAACATAAGCGACTTGATTTTCTTTAATCTGCATTTATTAGACATGGATGGGAATCCATTGACTTGGTGAGGTAGCTTGTGTGTTTTAAGTGGTGGTGAGAATACAGCCCCTGTAGTTGCCACTATTGGTTTTATATAAACTGCTCTCATACCTATTGCACTTCTGAAATTGCTTCACGGCCTACAGAACACACACAAGTTTTAGTGTCTGTATATTGAGAAAACATGTAGATACAGAAGGAGAAAACCTATCAAAAAGGCTGTTTAAGAATGAATAAAAATTATCAGCAAGGTCTTAGTAGAAGCAAATCTCTTTTGGACCAGACTTCACACAGTGAGTACTAAGAAACTTCTATAATTGGACCGATAGTTTGTTGGTTTCTTTTCCAGCATCTGGTTGTCACTTGAACTACAATGCAGCTCCAATTATATTTTATAGGGAGCAATTTCATTTTTATAGTTTAGGAATCCTTTGGAATTGGTTTGTGAAAGGAAATAAAATATTAAAAAAAAAAAAAAAAGAAGAAAAAGGAAAGAAGAAAAAGATTGGCTGGTCTCAGAGCTTCTAAAGAGAAAGTGAGATCAGAAATCCTAACCCAAACTGGCTGTTTATAATAGCTGCTACTGAAACTGTTAATTCAAAGCAGTGCCCTGAAAATATCTATCAGTCTTGTCCTCCCTGCCCATTTAAGGGGAAAGAATGAAATGTTCACAAATTGTTGGGGAGCGGTCCAAAAGTCCCATCTCTCCTCTCTGCACAAGCTAGTATGCCTCAGGAATAAAGACCTCAAATAACAAACTTACTCCTTCTTTTGCTCTTCTAAATAAATCCGTCCTCTTGGAAGGACAAAAATACTGTCCCTCATCTTGAATGCAGCACAACCACTCTTGCTTACAGAAGATGGATGCCCAGCTCGTACAGAGCAGCAAAATTAGTAACACTCAGTGTTTGCTGAGTGTAACCTAATTTTGCAGCATCAGATACCAGCAGGCTTCCTCAGTGAAAGTTTTGGAAATTTCATCTTTAGGAGGCTGGAGTACAGTACCCACATGCTGTTCTCAATAATTGCTTCAAGAATTGATTCCTGCCAGTAACTTTAGCCTGTACAACAGCATTTCCTGGTGCATTCTATTCTGACCTAAGTTTATTTTATACAGCACAGTAATTTACAGTGGTCTTTTACCTAAGCAAGGCAGCAGTGGAGGTGGGTTGAGCAGGAGGAGGTGCAGCAGTGACAGGAAGATGCAGGGCAATTCAGTAGCTCTTTTTTCTGCTGTCAGCAGTGAGACAGTGACAATAAGTTACAGCCTGAATGTCACTAAGCACCGCTGACCCCTGCCAGGCTGAATTACCTTCCAGGGTAGCCTTCTATTCTGACTAATAAAATTTATATTTTAGGACTGTACAAGGAAAAAGCGTTGATGGAAATGTGATACACAGATCCTGTGATTAAACAAGCAGCTGAATATGAGCTTGTGCAGGTTTCCTAAGACAGGTGCAGCTTCACACATCTTTTGGATAGCCTGCTTTTGGAGGCAAAAAAGAATAAGACTCTCCCCTACACTGATATGACACAAAAACAAGTATCTTGACATCAGGTTCATTATGCAATAGAAGCATTTCCTATTTGTGTTCTCATATCTAGTTTTCTGCTTGTCTGTAAAACAATGCCTGCACTATCATATTTATGTCCTTCTTGCATCTAGGGAGCCAGCATTAGAGGATACATAAATCATGACATGGTCCAGTAGTCTATTAATTTGGAGGAAGGAAAGGAAATTTATTTAATTAGGCAAGTGGCATACTACACTGCTGTTACACAGTCAACTGACTTTTTTGTCTTAACAATTCAGATTCAAATGCTTCTGAATTGTAACAGAAAGCACGTTCCCACTAGGCCTTCATACTGTCTTGTCTCAGACAAGTCAGAAAAAAATCAGACTCTTATTTTCTTTAACATATAACCTAGGACAGGTGCCAATCTTTTCCTCCATCCGCTCAGAGCCTCAGCCAAATCAGTGGCCTTTTAGATGATTTTACCTGTATTTTTATTTATATTTTCAACCTTTTCATAGCAGATGCTCACAAATGATAAAGCTGTTCTAATAGTGCAATATAGCTTTAGAGTTTTAAATGAAGAATAGTCCCATTGACTCTGACAGCTTTCCATTCCTTTAAATCTGGAGCAAAACAGACCGAAATATGTTCCTTCATGCGCAGGCTGTGGTTAATTATCAGAGATGCACAGATATTTGTCTAAGAATATTATTTAGTCTTTACCATTTACAGTAATGTTTTGAGAAGTAAGAGCCTGATTCATCCCTGTGCAACCTCCTTCCATGACTGTGAATCTACTAAATCTTTTTTGTGCTCGAACATTTTGGCTCCATTGACAAGCAGTTTTTATTGCTTTCACTTTGTAAAAAAAAAGATTGCTTTGAGGGTTTTTTGTTTCTTTGTTTGTTGGGTTTTTTTTGTTTTGGTTCTTTTTTTTATTTTTTGTTGGTTTGGGTTTTTTGTTGTTGTTGTTGTTGTTGGGCTTTTTTGTTTGATTTGTTGTTTCTTGGTGTTTTTTTCAACAGAAGATATGCCATATAATTGCAAGCTCTTTTAAAATTGTAAATCGAGTGCTTTCCTCCTATCTTATTCCCTGATGATTTTTTTCCTTAAGCCTTGCAACAAGCTCAAACAAGATAAACACTTCACAGGATACAGAGAGCTCTTTGAAGAAGTCACCTCGTGTTTAGAGGTGTGACACAGGATCACAGAAATATTTCACCATTAACTTTGCAAAGATTTACATCAATAAAGAAGCAATTTCAGTAACACTCCTTCAGGGTACATTTTGCAAGTGTCTTACATAATGATAAAATTAGGCATCCAATTCTTCATTGGGTTATCTGTAGAAGCCCTAGTTACCTTTCAGAAAGACAAGTTTCAATAAACACTGTGTCAATGCCTGCTTATGGTATTAAAACATTTTTCCTATGCTTCCTTTAAACACGTCATATTTCCAGGACTCTTTAAAGTGTTTTTCTCCATAAGAGTGGTGGAGCTACAGGGAATAAAGACTTCAATAAAGACTCCATGTAGCCCCACAACACAGCAGTGCTCATGCTGCAACTGAAAGTTGTTTGTGCTACTACCTTCCAGATTTGAGGAACAGAAAAAAACAAAACTAGTGAGGAGCAGATCTCATCCCCTCACATGATGCAGGTCAGTGGAAGGCCAAGTTTGATAACTCAGCCGTGATATAACCTTGAATGCAGTAGAAGAGTCAATTCCCCTTATTGCAATTTAAAGTTTGGAATGGGCCAAATCTGCATTCCCCATCATGCTGCTGTTCCACAGAGCTTTGTCTTTCCCTGCCAAGTCTCTAAGTAGAAAAGCTAAGCCACAGCTTTTACAGGCACATCGCTAGCACCATGTAAGTCCTGCCCTGCACGGCGGCTTGGAAAGTGATGACAATGCTGCAAAGATCAGACACTGAATGGAGCCTGTGTGGGGAACTGTGAGGAAGCTGATAGTGTTTAAAGCAGTGACATTCCCCCAAAGATTTAGGTGAAGAAGCTTGGCATGAACTTAAATAGACAGATGCTTTTAATGATTGTGAAGAGTCGGGAAACTTTTTTCTTACAGTACCTTTTTTGTCAGTGAGGGTTAAAGCAAACAGTCATCCATGATCCCACTGTGTAATTGCTTCCATTTTGTTTAGGCAGTTTAACCTCCCTTTAACCCCTCTGACTACTGTTCAAGACGAAACAAAATGACTTTGATGATCTTAGGCCAGCAATAATAATAAACTCCTCTGGTGTTGTAAACCTCTTTGTGTGAAGGACAGAGAGACTGATTACTTCTCCAAACTGTTTGTGCTCTGTGATTGATAATGACCAGTTGAAATTCCCCTTGCTTCTCCCTGTGTACCTCCATACAAGGGTTATTTAATCCACTGGAACTTGGGAGGGGTTTACCTCAAGGCATGGTGTGGGTTCAAAGGCACAATGAAGAATGGCTTTCCATAGACAAGTTCTGGGGGCAGAGCCTTCCAAAGCCTGCAGTCTCCTTGCTTGTACAGCAAGCTGGGAGTTAGATCCTCAACTAGCATAAATAACTTCAGTTGAGATGTAGTTTCGTTTTATTGCCAAGGTGTATCAGTTTCATTAAAGCTCGTTCTGGAGTATTGTTAGCCATTCAAAGAAAAATCTGTGCCATTCAAATTATCTGATCACTTTTGGCTGCTGACAGATCCGAGGCATCTCCAGACCACTCAAGCTCCATCACCACTCAAACTATCCATACCTGCAATTCCAGTGTGACAGCATGCTCTGTAATTACCACAAAGTGCAGGAGGCTGGGAGAAAGACATGCTGTGGCAAGAAATGTCTTTTAAAAATATGCAGAGTAAACACAATGCTAAGTTAAATTGACCTGATTTGCATTCATAAATAAGGTAAGGTGAATGTAATTATGCTGTGGCCATGGACTAAAGGTCACATGTCATGATTTTTAATTATAAACACTCTAACAGCAAAACAGCAATGATGCATGGATCTGCAAGGCCATCCATTTAGTAAAGTTTTAAAGTCCTCAAACTCCCACAGATGTGTGGGCATCCCTGGGTAGGGGAGAAAGCAGAAATGAGAGAGTTCCCTCTCCTTAAAGTCTGTCTTTCATCAAGTCTGCTGTCTTTGGAAGCATATTATGAGCCATTTTGTGTGGTGAAAATGAAGTTTCCAAAGCAAATTGCCATTAAGTTAATATTAGTGCTTCAGATTACCCAAATTCTTCTCTCAAACACATTTCAAAATGAGAAAAAGGTAAGTTTCTTTTGAAAATGAAAAAGAAAGCCTTTGGCTATTCTGGCTCTGTGGCTGTTGCTGCAGGATTTAACCATTCCTTTCAAGTATCAATGGTCAGAAGTTTTGAGATGAAAAGAACATGCAAGAATTTTTAAATATTAAAAAAAAAAAGATATTCAACCATGTAACTTGGCACATTATTTAGTTATTAGAGTATCTAGTAGGCAGACATATAAACAAATAAATCAAAATAATGTGGAGAAATTCTTGTACTCCCACTGCTGATGGATCCACATTGCCCCTACAATGCTGCTGAGTGTGTGATTCTGGGATCAGTCTACACCGGGCTAAATTATGTTAGTTTGTGGGACTTTAACTCTGCACAGTTGCTTCTGCTGAATTGTTTTAAGCCTAGGTAGACTGGATTGAACTCCTAAAAAGTTTATCAGAGAGAAGAGACTCATTAAACAAAGCAGGGTTTTGTTTTGTTTCATGTTTCTTTCAAGGAAACTGTAGAAAAGTTCATGCCTGGTTTTATGTTTAAATTTTCTTACTTTTTTTGGAGTTACCAGATTTTAGAAAGGAAAAAAGTCTGAAATTTAAACAGCTTATGTTCCTCAGCAACCGGGGCTTCAGCAGCTTGTATAAATGTACAAAAAATGTGAACTGCCAACATATATGACACAATAACACATGTGAAACATGGACTCCCAGAAAATGAGGAATTCTAGACTGATCATTTGAGTGCATCTGTCTGTGTACTGTTTAATGTGGCAAAGTGTCCCCTAAATTTTTGCTTTCCATGTGGATTCAGGAAGATATGAGCTTTGATGTCAAATTTATGCCTGGGGAAAATCCTACCATTTACTGAGGACAGGGTAAGGTTCAATATTTCACTGTAAAGTGAGATCAATTAATTATTTGAAATAGTGTTCCCACAGCTGTAACATTCTTTATCTGAAGCTCAGACAGGTGCATAATTCTTCCCTGTCTTTGAAAACCATCAAAGGTTTTTCTTTTGGCACTTGCTTTAAAACTGTAGTCCTCACTGATCACTACAAAGAGGGGTAAAACCAATAGCACACTAAAAAGGGAAAGATCAGAAGAGTATGGTGGTAATTCACAGCAGCAAGGACCTCCTTGGGAAGAAGATGCCTCAGCAGACTGGATTTCAGTGTTCTTTTGCAATATGAGATGCATTAAACAGGGTCCTCCATGGACCAGATCTGACTCCTATACTGAAGTGACTTCAGAAAGGTCATCTTTCAGGTGTGAAGGAGATTTCTCTACTTTGGCCATCTTTGTGATGATTTCTCTCACCACACATGTGTCACAAGCCTCCCTGATAAAGTTTTCATACAGGTGGAAAAGATGTTTTCAAGAAAATTCCATTCTCAATCTGAACATCTATTTAAATGCAAGCAGATTTTTTCCCCAAAAAACACCTAACAAATTAAAACATCTGCTTCAAGGGAATCACAAGTTTATTGCTGTCATAACAAGCTGACATTTGACATGCTGTACTTGGCTGAATTAAAGCCACAGTACACCACACTCCAGAGAAGCAGTGCTGGGTTATAGTTTGCTAGAACATCTGCAGAGTAGAAAATGCATGTTAGCTCTCAAGTTCAAAGAGCTCTTAGAAATACACTCTCTAAAAACACAAACTGGAAGACAGCATATGGTTAGCTTCTCTTTTTGTTTTGTTCATGAAGTTGTTTGTGGGAAATAAATATACTTAATTCTGAAATTTAATAATCTGCCCCTGAAGAGAAACACTGTCAAGCCAGGCCAAGTGAAAGTTCTTTTCCGTAATATTGTGCTCCATGGAAAAAAAAATGTGTTTGGGGAAAAAGTAGAGAGAGAACCAGATAAGCACTTCTCGAAGTGCTCTTCCAAGCAGGACTTTACTGATGTACCAAGGACAAATTTAATGTATTGCTCTGTTTATGGCTTACTTGGATGATCTGCTCTGCAGTTTAGCTCCAGTTTCCTGTTTGCAAAACAGGGACCATAGTAACTCTCTGCCAGAAAACTCTCTGAATTTGTTATGTGAACTGTCAGATCCTCCTGTAGTACCTCAGGAGTGGAGGTCGTGTAAACATGAAGACGGAGGGATGGAGGCACAAACACAGACAGGGCAACCTATGCTTTTTCTTTCTTTGCACTTAATACTTCTCAGAGCAAGGTAGAAGAATAGAAAGATTTAATGTTACTACTTTCTTCTCACTCTGGTACCTCCATCCTCTTTCACAGATCAAGGAGTAATAACAAAATATTGCTTAATACCTCAGAAGCTAGTAGCCAAGTCATCCTAAATCGCCAGACTATTTCTAACAGAATTACCTAAAGGAAGTAATAAATATCAAGCACACATTGAAATCTAACTTTTGGGGGATTTTTTGTTTTGTAAGAGTGTTCTAGAAATTGAACATTTTTGAAATGTTTGAAATTTTTACTTTACAGTGAAAGTCCCTATGCAGTTCAACTCCACTCTATGTTGGCTTAATGGATTATCTAATCAAAAGCTTACACATTTTACTCAGAAATTAGTTAAGTAGGGTCTCCATGATGTGGGGAGAGAACTGTCTCAAGGATTTCTGGAAATATTAAATTCTAAATTCCTGTCATTTTCATTTGACCAATCATATACAAATATATATATACAAAATCTTTAGGAGGAGACTGGTATAACCATGTAACATTTATGTTATTGGCAAAGTATATGCATGGAGTCAACTGCATCCCGCTCTGTGGTCACTCATTTTCACAAAAGTATGCAGCACCTGAATGGAAAGAAGAATCCCTTCCAGGGATAGCTGAGGGCCTTCTGCTGAGGTTTAAAACATTGAATGCTTTGGTTTGCACTAATCATCTGCATCAGTTGTGTATGTAGTTGACTCCTCTTAAATAAAATGGCAAAGGAGGGAGAAACTAAGCAAAAAAAATCAGGTACCAAAAAGACATTAATTCAGCAGCCTGATGCTGAGTCAGAACTCTCAGTGGCTGTCTCCTCTAACCAGCCCTCGAAATATCTGGAGGACTGGCAAGCTCAAGAAGACTAATATGGTAGTGACAGCATGCTACATGGAAAACAGAGCATAGACAAAAGCAAACAGGTTGACAAAGCAAAAGATTTATGTTCATATTGTGGGTACAACATTTTCACAGTACCCATTGTGTCTTTTCTTTGGATCAGCTGCAGGCAGCATTGCACGCTGTGTTGTGACTTGGCTGACATGGCAGGAACAGCAACTACTTTAACACTGATGTAGGATAAGGGGAGCAGCTGCTCCCATCTAGACCCAAAGATACATTCCTTTTTTCCTTCCTTTCAAAAATCACTCTCTACCTCTGTTCTGTCAACACTCCCCTACTAAGGGTCAGGGAAGAATTTATTCCACCTCTTTTATCACATACATTCATATGTAGCACTTCATTTACTGAGGTATTTTCTGCGGGAGATGATAACTCTTAACTCCTAAAGGTTTGGAAGACTGGGTCTTCTGATCATAAGCTCTGGCTCCTAAAGGTCAGATGCTGCTTGCTTAGTTATGTCAATTTTATTACAGTCACCTCACTTTCCATGTACAATAGGCATTTGATGATTGATGTTTCGTAATGGGACATTCCTACTGAACTCTTTAAGAAATTCTTTCCCTCCATTCAAAAGTTCAAAGGAAAGAGAAAAATTGAAACAGCAATTGCATAAGATTTATGTACTGTACAGTGAGAAGCCAAATACTCTCCTGTTGAACACCGTTATCTAGCAGCAATTGAGAACAGCATGTGGAAACCGACTTCAGGTATTCTTGGCTTGAAACTGCAGTCCATTTTTATAAAAAAAATGGGAGATAAGGAGAATCAAAAAACAGACTATAGAATCTTCTAGTTCAAAAGTATAAACTAATTATGCTATTTAAAGCGGTGCTATGAAAAGATATATTTATGTCTACAGTGGAGTTCATTCTTTTAGTGTCTCAAATATGAAGTCCGTGACAAATAATTTCTATTTTCTACCCATTGAAAGTGCTATTTCTTTCCATCTGGTTATGGCTGCTAAGAACTGCATTCACAAAACCAGCCTTTCTGTACCATTTCTGGAAATGTATAATTCATTTATAAATTCAGTAGAATAGACATCATTATAATCTCATCTGACTACTTGCATTTTTTGCTATAAAAATCAAATTGATCAAAAGATCAGAACTAATTGACTGTTTTGGCAACATAAGAACAGAAAATATTATTCAACTCTGAGTCATTCTTCATGGAAATTTAGTTATTTCTGTTACTATAATTAAGGTATTCCATTTCCCCTTTTTAAATGAAGAGCTATTTGAGAGTGTGTGATCTTCAGACCACCAATCAGTGCTGTGATAAGTGGCATTTTAGAAGTTTTAAAAGAGGCTCACAAGTGAAGTTTGATCAAGTGTATTCTTTATTTAGGTACCCGTAAAATTAGATATTTTTTGATACACATGGTAAGAATTTTGTCAGTACCATCCCACCTGCCTACATAAAATGGTACTTTATTTTTCAGCACAACTCACTGTAATACCTGCAATGTTTAAAATTACTGGTTTTGAACTGTACATAGAGAGACCATGATTTATATGCTCTCATTCCAGGTATTCCATAAAAACTTTAGCAATGTGAATTTCATTTCCAGGACAAGTGCTGCCACTTAGTTGCAAGCAGACTATTTCATTCCCAGGCATTTTAAAACAGCTAGTAAAAGCTGAATGAAAAACTGCTTAAAAATACTTATTTAAAGAGGGAAAAGTATTTATGCACTGGGATCATCTGAGAATACAAGTTTAGGTGTTTCTAACTTTTTGAAACTTAGTCACATACCTTCAAATTAAATCTCCTTAAAAAACAGGAGGATAACAAAGGGTTATAGGGTGTCGCTCCAGCAAAAAATAATCCATAAAAATGTGTTTGGAAGATATGATCAAAATTATCTATTTGTTAAAGCAGGTTGCAAAGGCCCAGAAACTCTGCTATAGTCTTTCTAAACTCCTGACACCTATCATTTCAGGAACTTAGTCACTTTCCAAACAGCATCAGGCAATATGACAGACACCTGCCATAGGTGACTTCTCTCTACTTTCTCCCCAGAACTGTCTGTGCTGTGTTGCATGTTGCTTTGTGAGAGTTTTAAATGCCCACACTGTTCAAAACCTATGGAGGAAGGCAGGGAGGAGTATTGCCAGAAAGAATGGATAGGAGTGAGATTTCTTGTGGTTTCTGTGCATTTAATTTACACCCTGAGATTAATCTAGAACAGAGCTCAATTTTTTGGCTCCAGCAAGGATGGAAAGAAAAGGTGGTATTTAAAGTCAACAGGCAAAGTGTAAGATCACCTGCCCCTCCTACAGAAGAAACAAATATTCTTGATTTAAGGTGCTATGTTGTCAATACCACATGATGAACCTGTGCAATTCTCTTTTGAGAGATCTGGAAATGAAAAAACACCCCATGACCTCAAGTTACTTCATCCTCTTAGGAACTCCCATCCCCAAAAACTCTTTCCTGTCTGTTTCCAACTGACACTAACAATTTGAAAGCATTCACTAAATAAAAACAAATAAATATTAATAAGATTGAAAGTCTTGGTTTCCTCAAAGGTCTAATGGCTTGAGAAGCAGACTTCAAGAGACTCTGCTAATAAAAAAAATAGTTCGGCTTCTTCTCTTTAGCAATTTCTTTTGGACAATGTCAGCTTGTTGATGGAATAACAACTAAACCTCACATTTAACAGAGCTGTGTATTGTCATAAAACAATATAGCAAACCCACAAATCAAGGTACTCTTTTTTTCTGTGTCTTAAAGATTCTCTTTTGAGAAGAAGCATTATGTTCTCAAACTTTGAATATTCACATTTTCAGGACTTTAAAAAGGATTTTAGACATAACTTAGTGTAACCTTTATTTTTAAAGAATGAAAGAGTAAAAAAGATTGATTTAGAAATATATTGGGTTTCCATAGCAAGGGTCTGGTAGTGGGAAGGAGGGAGTCCAGGGGTGGCTTCTCTGACTCCATGTCCAACATAGCCAATACCAGCTGGCTTCAAGATGCACCCATCCCTGCCCAAGGCTGAGAAACAAGAATAAACTTAAGTGCAGAAAGAAGGGAGTAGTGGGGCAAGATTTTTTTCAAGATTTGTTTTACATTTCATTATCCTACTCTGCTTTTCATTGGTAATAAATTCAGCTAACTTTCCCTAAGTCAGGTCTGTTCTGTCTGACAATAATCAATGAGTGATTTCTCCCTGCCCTTATCAACTCATGAACCTTTTGTTATATTTTTCTCTCTCCTGTCCAGCTGAGGAAGGGAGTGATACAGAGGCTTTGCTGGGCACCTGGCATCCATCCAGGGTCAAAACACCACTAGAAAAGAAAAAAGGAAAGATACAAACTAGCACTGACAGTGTTCTTTCCTACCAGAGTGATTTCTGCCATGTTATGCTGACCTTGGTCACAGCAGAAAATGCCTCAGAATCACAAGAGCTGTTAGCAAAGAAAACTTGCCTTTGACTGAATCAATGAATAGCCTCAAGACTGTCTCTCCTTTGTTTGTGTATATGTTGTTGTTTGAGTTTCTGAAGCTTGATCATCCTATTAAGACAGAATTTTTCTGTAAGGATTGATGCTGCATACCAGATTTCTTCTATTCATCGTGAAAGCACTGACATACTATTGTCACAAACATAAAAGGACCTACTTAATCCAACTAGCACTGAATTCTCCACCAATTAATTTTGGGTGAGTCTCCTGGTCAGAACAAAAAATCAAGAGTCAAGCAGATGCTGGGACTGAGTTTGAATTGCGGCATTGAGTCACTGGATGACCTTGTGGACAGCCTCTTGACCTCTGTGAGCCTCAGCAATCCAGCAGCACTGCTGGGGAAAGGCAGGACCTCACTGCACACCAGATGCCATGCCCAAGCCTTCCAGGCTAAGCTACAAAACAGCAAAATAAGCATGCTAATACAGAAACATTTCCTCAGTGATTCAACTGACCCCTCTGACTTCTTCCTCAAAGGCTGAGAGTGACCAGGAAGTCAGTGAGGAACAAGGATGATTTCACTTGCTCTTGCTGGGTGGGCTCCACTCACCATTTAGCTGCAGAAAATCTGAGTGGGATTGCCAAAAATGCCCTTAAAAAAATACATTGCCAGTGTTGGCAAGACAGAAAGTACAGGCAGAAGCACCTGTGTGTGATCTGAGCACAGCTGTACATGGACTACTAAAGAAGTTTCCCTGGTGTACATGCCATAGTGCTGCCATGCTGAGCATATCTGGCTGGGAAAGAAGGGAAAGGCAGCAAAATTCAACAAGGTTCAAATCCGTGGAAGACAAGCATCGCTCACTGACATTTTCCAAAGACTTCTGCACAGTCATTTCCTCTCTGAAAGTGCATAGTATCTCTTGTTCTCCATCAGTACAAGTGGCTCTGCACATCTCCACGGACAGTTTATGCAACTTGTGATCTGACTTCCCCTGAGGAAAAAGCTGTCCCACTGTGAGATATTATTGTCCCCATCACTTTATAGGCAACATTAATGTGAGCCAGTGGCTCTGGAACAGAGCACAAAAGTGCTGTGCATCCTCTTCAGAGCAAAATCACTCAGGTCTGTTAAGGAAACCCTGCACTATTCAGTAAAAGCTAGCTATTGGATTAGACAGGATTAGACAGTTTACATAAATTATTTTTCTCATTTCACATCACTAGGTTGAAGAAAATAATGTAGGCAATGAGGAGCAGAATTTACCATAGAAACAGGACTCCACTTCCCAGCTGAGTGTTCTGATTTCTAGATATGGGCACCTAAGAATCATGACCCCCTGTTCCTGCATTGCTGGTCATAATCTATCAGGACAGATAAAAAATCCCTTCACCCAGAACACATCACAAAAGGCAGTGACTGAAGGCACTCCACTGTGGTGTGGAAATAAGGAGTCCTGTCTTTCCTGAAGCAATACTGTAAAGATTGGTAATTACATCAGAAGGTATACCTATACTGCTTTAAGTTAATTTAGTCCAGTTAGATGTGATCTAAAGGTGTCTAACAAGTCCATGAGTATACTTCATGTAGGGCACTCATTTTCTGAACCCCAAACAATCTTAGTTCACCTGAGCAAAGGCAAGAAAGTTAATGAAAATACTCAACAGAACAACGAATTTTATAAAATTTCTTTTATAAAATTTTTAAATGCTTTGAAGTTTTACTGTACAGCTGCTTTTAGCATAGCAACATATTATTCCCAAGCAAGTTTTGTGTGTGTTTAGAAAACAGGCAGAAGACAGACAATAAAACTGAAAATATACTCATTATGTATGTAGAGATCTCTCTATAAAGACAAATCTATACAGAAAGACTCACATTCTATTTGCTAGTCATCTAACAATGCACAGTAAAACTGAATCCGTATCTGATACTTTTCTCAATAGTAGGAAAATGTCCCTGTGGTTTCACCAGGATCATAACTGAATGCTTGCTTGGACTTAATGTAACTTCTCCTTCTGTCTTTAACTTCTTCAGTTTTATGTATCACAAACAGCAACGACTGAGAAGGCTCGCTTCAAGTGTTCATAAATATCAAAAATATGCTATGCCATTCTACAGAAGTGAAGTTTGTACTCAATGTGATGCATTTAGCAATGTCCTTGAGTTACCTGTATTTAGGATGTAACCTAAAACCAAAGCTCTTGACCACTTTTATAGCTGTGAATGGTCCCCTGGCTCCTTTCACTTGAGCAGGGGTGTTAACCCCAGTGTCCTGGCTTACTTCCAGCTTACGTAATGATATTATGCTGCCTTAAATTCTCCAAGAGGTCCTAACTGTAGAAGCTATTCTTCACTTTCTCTTCCTTGAGAAATATTGCTAGCAGGAAATATCTACCAATCTGTGTCTGAGAGTTGGCCAAATTTCCCCATTGGAGTAAATGGTCTCTATCTATAATATATGAACTTGTGCAGACATGTGCACACCTATGTGTCTGGGTTTTTGTGATGATTGCTTGGGTATGGATAAATCGGGATAAATATATGGATAAATACACATGAACATATTTAGAGTTGTACTGGAACAGTCTTTTTAGCAGAAGGAAATATTTTTTCAGCTTTAACTGCTTATAGCATTTTCGAAGGAATTAAGTAACATACAGAGCAGAAAAGAACAAAACCTGAGAGAATTTAATTAAGTGACATAAGATGCCTATGGCAGAAGCAGGAACTCAACCCTGGTCTCAAGATTTCAGCTTTCAGTATGACATCACTTCTTTCCCTGAAGAAACACTATGTAATATAGTGCAAAATATATAACAAAGGTTATATATATACATATATATATGTAATATAATGAAGAGTATGTAATGAAGAATGTATAATAAAACAAAGAAATATAATGATCTAATCCCATCTCTTAAAAGAAATTTCTTTTGGAGGGAAAAGAAAGTGCTGCATCTATTTTGGTGTTGCTGTCTGCAGAATAGTGTTATAGTGTTGAAAACTTGTCCAACACTTATAAACTGGATGCCTCAACCTTCACTCTGTTTCTGCCCTTCAGTCACCCATTTTCACTTCATTCTACTCCTCTAATTCTGAGGATAAAGTTAACATACCTACGTAAGGGAGCCTTTACTACATTAGAGAAGACTACCACACTCTCCCTCTGTAAAACCATGGAAGGGTGTGCTCAACTTCTACCACAGAAACTGATTTCCATATATTTCATGGCTCAGTATTTGCATCTTGGTGGTGTAGTAATATAGCAATACATGCTTGTGGTTTTCATTAGAGAGGCAGCATCACTTGTAGTTTGACACATCTCTACTCTCCATACAATTACTTTGTAAATATGTTGGCAGAGGGCAAGGGAGAAGGAATGGCAGATGTTCAAGTATTCACTATGACAGTGCGCTTAGAAAAATCTGTGGCCTAATGATTTTTCTGTCACAGACCATGTGCCCCTGTATTTTCCATCTATAGAACTGCAATAATTTTTAATGAACTTATAACAGTATTGTGAGGTTGAACATAGCATTTTCGTAGTTTGTAAACTACTTGGAGATTTTTGGCTAAAAGGTGCTATAAAAGTGTAAAGAAGTTAATTGAAATTGCATGAGTCAATTCCTAATGTGTATCTCTGTGTTTATGAGCAGGTTTTTTACCTTGCCCTTGTGGAATTTGAGAAATAAAAAACACACTCAGACCCAAAGAATTTACATCCCAGCAGAAAGTACAGATGAAAGGCCAGAAGAAATTTAAAATTATTATCCCCATTTTACAGAGAAAGAACTCAAACATGAACAACGTACTTGTTTTAGGATGCACAGAAAAGGAGCAGCAGTTGCAGGGATATAAAGGCAGATCTCCTGAAGACCTTCCCAAGTGCTTCATTTAGATGAGATTCTACATAGCACAGTCCCTCTACACTCTTCCCACTGCCCCATCTAATTGCTGATTTCTACTCCTGTTAGAAAGGTGAAAACATTCCTTTAAAAATCTACAGCTAGCTTGGAAACCGAATACAGCAGCATGCTTTGTTTTATCACCTTCTTGTTTAGTTAAGTCTTTTTTTTCCCCCTTTTTTTTTTTTTTTTTTTTTTGGTCAGATGGAGCTCATGAAACTCCTAAGTTTTGATAGTGTTTTTTATTATGAGGGTTTCTTTAGGTAGCTGAAGTGGCTGAGAGCAGGGCTTGCTGAGGAAGTGCTCAGCCATGGCCCACTGGTTGGTGTCAAAAGGCCAGCATCTGGTACCATTCTCCCGGTGCTCAATTGCTTCTTTCTTTCAGCTCTTTTCAGACCAAGGTACAACTTGAGAAGTGCACTTTGTGTTATAAAAGCCCTGATAGAATGGCAGCTTTATGTGCATAAATCTGTTCTCACTGCCAACACCACAACTTAGCCAAATAGCAACTGCAGCCACAATACCAGGAGGCCAAAGTTTTCTAAGACTAAATTTGTCACCTCGTCTCTTGCAAGTAGCTGCCTACAGACCCGAATATGACCTTAAATTTGATTCTCCCATTGTACAAAAGCTACAGAGAAAATTGGAAAGTGTTGATTTACTGTTCTATAGATTTTCTCAATTTTTCTTTACTTTTTTATTGTATATTCTTGACAAAATTATATATTTTTGTTTAAATATTAAGAAAAAAACACAACTTACAGAGTGACAGAGCCATGGTTAACTGTCAACAAATCTATGTAAAACTCAACTGTCAGAATTTACTAATCTGAACAAAGGGAGTTTAATTTTGATTTTATT
This sequence comes from Leptocoma aspasia, assembly GCA_013399835.1. Taxonomy (NCBI): domain Eukaryota; kingdom Metazoa; phylum Chordata; class Aves; order Passeriformes; family Nectariniidae; genus Leptocoma; species Leptocoma aspasia. The sequence continues at coordinate 1,364,381 of VXAX01004375.1, forward strand.
GAAATATAAAATTTCCTCAAATTAAAACCAAATGAATATATCTTTATAGTCAAACTGAGACTCTACCAAGGCAGACAGCGTCAAGTGCTAGTTCACAGAGTGGGGTCAGCACTCTTTCTTCACTGCCTTTGCCAATGTTTATGTTTTTTTCTAATCAGGGGAAAATCAGAGCCATGTGGACACCTAGAGGAAAAACAGCAGGTCTCAAAATGTTATTGGCAGGGTGAAATTTGTGATTCTCCCTTGGCACTTAGTTTTTTTGTCAACTTTGTTTCAGTTACATTTTCATGTTAATGTCTTCTATTTTGTAAAGTTGTTTGGGCTGGAAACAAATTTTATCATGGTTTTTATAGAATTGTAGAGCAGCCATTCCCAGGTGGAGCTCCTATAAAGAAAAGCTTTATTTTAATCCACAGGCCTAAATCTAATATATAACCTCTCTATTCTTATAAGGCATGGGTTAACACAGCAGGTGTTTCAAGTTCCTGGGAGATGCATTAAATAGACAAATTTAAACCATGATTAATAACGATTTTTTTTTTAATTTGGAAGGAGAGGAGAATATGAAATTTCAGTCAGGTATATACTATAAACAGCTTTATGATACAAATAACCTTCATAACACCTGCATGTGGGGAAACAAAGTAATATTTTAGAGTGTGTTTAATAGAACAAGTCAAAAAAACCCACCACTAAACGAAATATTGTAGTGCAAGTGCATAGCAGTCATAATTTTTAAAAGAGGTACCCAAAATAATGAACAAACAGCCAATAACCAGAAAATCACCTGAAGTAATGAATTCAAAGGGCTTATTAAAAATATCAAATTTACCTTTTAAAAGACCTGTGTAATTACATGCATCATGATAAAGCATGCAGGGCAGGCAAGGCCAGCATGTGCTGTAAATTCTGGACAATCTATGGCTGTACACGTGCAGAAGACACAGCAGGTTCCCAAGCACATGGAAGCATAAATGTTGAGGAAAACAGGCCTGAAGGAGGCTTGTAATGCTCCATTATGGACCTGCCTGGCTTGGAAAATTTTGCCTATCTTACAGTTTATCAGTAGAGGAACTGAACACATCGAGGGTTAATGGGACATGTTACATGTTAAACCCAGCTGGCACATCGCTCCAAATAAAGCCACCAGACTCTGGAATATGAATTCTGTCTTTGCTGGTATCAAACCTCTTCCTTAAGCACTAAGAAAAAAAAAATCACTTTTGTCCTCCAGTCTTAGAGACTTGTGTTAAACACAGCTATGGCAGGCCTGAGGGTGCACGCCAGAGCTCTGACTCACTAGCTTGAATGAAAAAATATGACCTGTGAAGGATTTTTGTTACATTTTTGTTACATTTCTTTTCCATCAGAAGAGCTAATCTCAGGGCAGATTCCAGAGTTTATTCATGTGAAAATCACTGTATAAACAATCTGAAGTTCGCCTGACTGTATTATGTGTGCTTAGACAGAGTACTGGGAGTGGTGTGTTTATCCATTCTATACATGATGCGATGCTGATTTAGATAGTAGCTATAGATTGGACACCCAGTTAATATCTAATCTTGATGTGTAAATCTTTTGATTGACTCATGCTTAAGTCTGTTGGAAAGAGACTGTGTTCTAGGTTCTTGGAAGTCCCTTATGAATCCAATGGGTGGTTATTTAGCATCTTGGTTTCTGATCCCACTTAGTCTACTCTCAATACTATCTTTCAGAGAATTAATCATGGTGAGTCATTATTTACAAAGAAATGAGTGTGACTATCCAAGGAGACTTCAGTGACTACAAGCCAAATCCCCAAACAAACTTGGTGAAGTTACAAAAGCAAAAGCAATCAAGTAAAAACTATACCTGTGGATTCCCCAGATGTAAAGGAGGTTATAAGGAGTGCATGAATATTGGTTTTCCTTCAAGTAATGAAAACGTCCAAGGGGATGTTAAAAGAAAGAGTTTGGGGGAACTGGTGTCAGTGACATATCTCTGCATTTTGCCTTCTGAAACTGAATGTACCCTTCTCCTATTAAGACACAGAGGAGACTTGTAACTTGTCTCTACTAGCCAATATGCATTTCTCTTGATCCTATAAGGTCTGTGATCCAGTAGGATACAAAACTCTGAGTCATACCTATCAACATAGGCTGAGTATTCTGCTGGCTTTGAGTGTGGGGGACTATTTTCTCCAGTGATACTTCTTGACATGAATAAGACATGCTGTTTTTTTCATCTGAGTTGCGTTAAATATCTGAACAGTTACTTGTGGATGTTGGATTCGATATGGGGAAGTAAGTTATGGTTCATAATTTAATACACATAGTGGATTTGAAATGGTCTCTAAAGAAGCTCAGTGGAAAACTCATATACAAATGCTTACTGGTTTGCTTAAGATTTGTGTTTGTACTTGAGAAACCAAGAAGCATACATAACAAGAACTTGGTGTTTCTCCAGCTATCTGAAGCAGTATTTCATTTTAAATATTTCCATGTGTATATGAAGCTGAAATATTTTTTATGCAAACAGCCATGATATAATTCTCTCTTTGAAGTTACTAGGCACAATAAATTAAAAAACCCACCAGAACAATAACATTGAGAATTTGACTTTAGAATGTCTTAGGAAACAGACATATCTTCAGGGTGGTTAGCTGGTGGGAAGGTATGGCAGAGCACATACGGCATGTGATGTGTTTTCATTCCTCCCATAATATTTCAAGTCAGTAGAAGCCTAATTTTATGACCAGTCTCTGTGAAATACAGTGATATTCACAGTACAATGGCAAAGGTTCCAACCTGATTTACAGAGTGAGTCAGACACATTCTTTAAGAACCTTTGGGTAAGGAGGCATTCAGGCTGGCTTGAACTCCTTCATTCTTTTTGAAGCTTCAGATTTTACATCATAGAGTATGTGGCTAGTATACTATGGTATGGCCAGATCTCAGACTAATTATCACTTTTTCTTACCTCTGATAAGTACACAAGACCAGATGTTCAATCTAAACACCACACAGACTAAATGGTGATGCTATAGGTCACCCCACCTCCATATACCTCAGAAAAACTAGGTCAGCTTACACAGGCTGGGCACCTTCATTTCTTCTCTGCAAAATGGATCAGGCAGCATATGTATTTCATTTTACCTCCTAAGTTGTGGATCTGTCTTGGGGACATCTGACAACACTCTTGATAAGTTAAAGATTTGGTGAGTCATGGTTAGTTATAGATTGAGCATCCCAAATCCTCCCTGCCTATAAGGAGGATTGAGAAATGCCATGGACACAATGCCCATCTGTAAAGAGTAATAAAGCCTCAGCTGTTTATGTGCAGATGGATGTTCCCACTCCAGTGTTGCTGATGGCTCCATTCTGCAAGATGTCAGCAAAGTACTTGAGCACTTGTGACTTTCCTGAACCAAGGACAACAGAATTTCTCATCTGCTAATATGCTTTGTGTTAAAAAGCCAATTTGCCTCAAAGTCATTGCTGCAAAGTTCTTTCACTCTGTAGATGAATCAGGCACACTGAAAAGTTGAACTTCAGTTGGAATTCTTGAAGGATAGAGTTAAGAAGTAAAAGAAAATTTTGGGTTTAAGGTTAGAAAAATTTTGTCTTTGGTGTTATTCCCATGTGATCAATGGACATATAGTAGGGGTGAATTTTACTTGGCATGTTTAGCCAACACTTCATCAAAAACTAATTTTCCTACATCTAATCACCCAACCAGCCTCTTTCAGTTTTTATGGTTAAAAAAAATGGGAGCTGGTGTCACTGACATCATGGATTTTCTTCTACAGAAAAGGCAGGAAATTCCACCTCGCTTCTAACTTGCTGTGCAATAATCACAAGTGTCACTTTGTTTATTAACTGTATGTTGATGTACAATTGCAGTGTGAGAGCGACCCCACAGTCCAGTAATAGCAATCACTGGCAGGTTAGATTTGGCTTAAATAATGCCTCTTCTTGCACTAAAAACAAGTGCAGCCCCATCCAATTGCCAAACTCAACACCCTGCTGCTACAGGCAAGCTGAATGTTGCACCAGCATGACAGGAGGAGAGCCAGAGAACTTCTAAGTGATATTATTAATTGTTAAGAGAAAGACATCTTAATGAGGGCCACAGGGTTTTTGTGGTTACATAGCCTTTGCAAAGGCAGCTCTGGAAATAATACATAGCATTTACTTCAGAAATCAAACCAGGGATTTGTTCTTATGGTTCTTTCTTACAATTATCATTCTAGAAAAATTTATGAAGCAATAGTGACACAGGAAAAAGAGTGTATTTGCTGCTGTGAAGATGCAGAAAGGCACACCTGGGTATGAAGCACCAGAGAGGATCCTGAGTGTCAATTCCTATGTTGCAGTCATTGACATGATACAATTCTCTTAGAAAGTTGGTAGGCTTTGCATTAAAATTAGCTGGATTTTTGCCCCCTAATATTTGATTTTCATTTTTTTTCATCATTCTGTTTGGTCTTTTTGGTTTCTCTTGTTTCAATGGTAAATTCCAAGCACAATGGAGTCAAGATACTACTAATTTTTCTTTCAGAGAGTGTCACAGAATAACTGTTTCTGAAACCTGACATTATCATTAATTCAATAGGTAAAAAACCAATTAAAATGAAGGAACTACATATTTTCACACTTATATGAAACATCTGCTCTGAAATTCCATGAAGATATTAAATTTTCTGAATTAGAATCAGTACTGTCATAGGGAAATAGAAGCTAAAATAGCACAAGAGACAATTTAAAAGCATGTGTCTAGACTGCATGAAATATGCTGTTCCCTGGAACCCTGATTCCTCAGCTGGCTACTAAGCAAGACAGCAGAGCACACCATGACTCTGCACTGTTCCAGGCGGATGTGCTTCCTTTCCAAGGAAAGCATGGCAAGGAAGGAAGTGCACTGGAGTGTCATCTTTATATGGCTCTGATGCTTTAGACAGAGACCACATTAACTCTGTTTTTCCAGATTTTGTTCATTTTATTTTTTTTCTTAATACCAAAAAATTTCTGATAGGCATCTAAGTCACTTTTCAGATTAAAATTCACTTTTTAAATGGCTTGGTCATGTGGAACCAGACTCTAGCCATATTACTTAGTTGTCTGATTACCCTTAAAAAATACAGTAGTCAGATGGGTTCCTAAGAGTTTAATGTCTGACAACAAAATATTCCTACAGACCCCATTTGAAGAATTCTTTGAATTTTATCCTAAGATTTCTATTGCATCTTTCTGCATAATTCTTTGACAAAAGAAGTGTTAGCAACTGTATCTAAGGGTTTGAAGTAGAAATGTGATTCATTGCTGTATGTGGGGTTGTGGTATTTAGACAACCACAAATATCTGAGTGAACAGTCTTAATTTTAGTAATCTTAATTCTTGGTGTTTGCATTATGTCTGGTTATTCCATTGTAAAATGTAACCATAAATTGCACATGCCCTGAGAGTACGGTGTGAAGCTTAATACTTTGCCTTCTTCAATAATGCACCATTTTTTGCTTTCAAATTTATATTGTCTTCTTCAATTATTCACCACTTTTTGCTTTCAAATTTATATTGTCACTACAGTTCAATAACTAGGTGATCATCATGATTTATCTTTGCTTGTTAAAAGTATTTGTCAGAAAACATCTAAGTGATTTTATAGACTTTCATGTTAAGTTTCAGAATTGTTGTCTTTTTCACATTTTTAAGTGCAAGATCCCCTCCCTTTTCTCAAGATCAATTTCCATTTCAAAATCTAGTTTTCTACAGCAAGCCACTCACCCTGTAAGCATTTTAAGAAGTCAGAATTAATTTCAAGGAAACACTGTACAAATATCACAACAAAGATTCTTCATTTATCCAGCTGGACTTCCAAGATGAAATTCTAAATATATTGGCCCAAAGATCTTGACCAAGCTTAGAGAAAAATGTTCTCCAAAATCTTAAAAATTCTCACTGCAAGAGAACTATATTCCTCCAGGCTTATTAATTCAGCCTGATCTTGAACTCCAGAATTCCTCCCACTGGTAGCATGCTCTTTCAGATGTTCCTCCCCATGAGGACCTTAGCTCTGGTTTTCAGTCGTGTCCCAGCAAAGCTTACTTGAACCATACACCTGAATCCCTTCAGACCATCACAGGTCACTATTCCTGGATTGATGGCAATTAACACATTCAGCTTCTCACTTGAGCAGCTACACAAATATCTCTATATCCATTAGAGGTAACTGGTGGTAAATGCCTGAGCAACTTCAGGTCACTGCCATCACCATCTGCTTGCTGGCCATGTGATGTCACAGGCTCCAGTCTCTGTAACCTGCTGGAATCACAGTGTCCCTGCAGCCGGGGAATTCAGCTGGACCTGAGCTTGGCTGGGAAAGAAGATGGGGAACTAAGAAGGATAGATGGGGTAATAGGGCTGTACTGATTTTCAAGTGACAAAACAGTTCAGAGAAGATGACAGAATGGTATTGGGGGTCTTCTTGGGACAGGGCAGGAGATGATCTTTCTCTACTGTACACGCACAGCCCCAAAAATCTGACCAGACTCGGGTCCTTTGTGACTGGAAATGCCAGGAGATCCTGTGTTGGTCTCTGCTGGTCTGCTGCAGAATCCTGCATTCACATAGCAGATGCAGCCCTTTCCTAAGAAAAGGGTGTGCCAACTAATCCTTCTCACTTGCTGCTACTGATTTCAGACTACAAAGCTCGTTCTCAAGAGAGGGGGAAACAGTTTCACCGGTTCTAATTCTCCTAAACTGTTTATTCCCTTAGGCAAAATAATCAGCTAACACACCTGTGGAACACGAGTGTGGAGCAGGGGAAACCCAGCAGGAAAACTCCCTGCAGCCAGGGCTGCCTGTGCTGTCACTGAAGTGTGCCCAGGGTGTAATGGCACATTAGGTGGGCATTGATCTCAGCCAGTTTACGAGGTCTGTTACAGAATTGAATCACTTGCTGCTGAATCCCATGGAGCAGAAATTGCTGCTTCCTAAGCTAATCCATTTTCAAATTAGCTTCCAATTGTGACAGATGACCTCACTGAAAATCAGTTTACCTAATTGCTAATACTCACTAAGGGAAGAGAAATCAATCTTTATATCTCTTTCTTTGCCCTATTTTTCTTAATATTTCTCACAGCATTCTTTCACACTGCTCCAACTGGGAAGACAAGCTTTATGAGAAAGCTAAGATAGCTTAATTGTCTATTCCAATTCAGAAGTCAAGAGGAGTAGAGGGAATCGATGACTGCCACTGTTTCACTGACAGGGGAGTTGAGAATGTGTATTCATTTCTTTGTGCAGCTTTCATAAATCATTACTTACCATCTATATCAGACCAAGATACAGAGATTTCTGCATAAATAGACTGTTTCTTGATCATTGTGTCTAATTATAGACAGTTCATTTCCCAGTTTGTAATTGTGGAAAGGGAAGACTGGATGCCCATGTAACTGTTAAAATGTAGAGTAGAAGCAATCACAGGTTGCCTCATATATCTGTTCTACATGACTTTCATTATGAGAAGTGGAGGTTGTTTTGGTTTGTTTTTTTTCCAATTTCCAATGTAGGCTATAGGTACAGATGAAAATGCATAAGGAATACCCTATAGAAGAACACTTAAAACTGAATAACATACAAAATCAAAACAATTAAAATAGGCACATCCCATTAAAAAAAAAAAAAAAACTTCTAATAGTTCTTTTTTTAAAAAGCTCCCTACATCTAATTACAGAGACCTTTTTTTGGTACAAAATAGTATCTCAGTTTGAACCCTCCCTAATTTTGATGACATTGAATTCCGAGCAGATATCTCTTCAAAGCAAAGTGACACATTTATATGTGATATATATTCTATGTGATAGGATAAATTACATACATGTGCAAGACAAATAAGCTCTGAGTACCATGGAAAGTTTTCAACATTCTTTATGGTATTATGAATCATGTAAAATTAAGAAAATCTACTAAAGAATGAAAAAATAAAAATTAGGCACTTAACACTAATTCAGTAAAAAAGTCATACAGACCCATCCAAGCCGTTCTTCAATCAACACAAATTTAGTAACTACGAAGTTCATCCTACACTGACTTAAAATAGCAGGCAGAGAGAAAAGGATGTCTGTGCAGCTGAGTAAGGGACAGTCCAGATTTTCATTTTGCTATGTCAGCTGGCTCAGAAACAAATCTGCATTTCCTCCTGGGAAGATACAGATGTACTTTTTAAATAACAAAATAGCCAATATGCCTCTAAATATGATTATCATAACCACATATAACTTGTTGTACAGCTATGTTCAGCTTCATAGGTAGGGCAGAAAGCCAGAAAATGTGGTGAACATATCCTCTTCCTCAACCCCTTGACCTACGAGTGTGATGTTTATCTTCATGCTGACATTCCTAAAAATCTATATTTCCCCCTTGAATCAAGCTACCATATATTGAGAACAGAATAGCAACTTATGTTCTTTTGGCATTTTAGAAACATTTTTTTGTTGCACACATTGCCGTGCTTTTGCTTTCTTTTTGGATGCCTCTGTCCTCACTGAGTCCACAGTTTATTTCTGACTCTGTGACTCCACAGCCATTCCTGGTTACACGTTAGAAAGAATCCCAAGGAAACATTGTGGCTTGTGGTTTCGAATGTCAGTTTTACTATGTCCCTGAAGCTTAGACGTGAATGACATGCTGACCTTTGAAGTAGCATTGTCCTGGGACATAGCTGAGATTTTCTATTAGAGTGAGGTTTGCCTTTAACAGAAGAGGAATGTTCAGATAGCCTGACTGGTACTTGGCCCCTGGCTAGGCTAGAAGTATAGCTTTCCCTCTCAGGCCTAATTCCTAGCACAGGAATGCAGAGACAGAAAGAAACACAATAGGGAGATAAATCTAGCAGAAGTTATTCCAAGCAACTTTATAGAAGTTTGTGTTCTAAATTGGAACACATACTTCTTCCTTTGGTTATTTCATCCATTTTAGACTGTGCCTAATATATCATTAAAGTGCTATTATAAAAATTTAAATGGATTGGTGAGTGTGTTTTTCTTAGGGGAAATGTTTTGTGAGAGCTCCAAAGTAATTGGATAAGGTATTGCTTATTTGCTTTAGAGTTCTCTAATCAACATTCGTATGGAACTCAGATTCCAAAATATTTGGACCCCCACTGGAACAACTAGAAGTGTTGTAGGAACAGAAATGCACTGGTGACCTTACAGCAATTTTTAATATCCTTAAGTGTTGCTTCCAAATACTAAAATCTTTTGAAGTGATGTCTAGCTATTTTTCTATGATATCTGGGGATAAACTCAATTCTTTATTTATCTAAGCAGGGGTTCTCCTTCAGTGAATTTCATAATAATGAGGAAGCTAATTGAATTAAGTAATTATAAAAGGTACTAGAGCAAACCCATGAAACCAAACTCATGTGCTATTCAGAGTGCTCAATGTCATTGTAATTTTCCCATCTCATTTCAAAAAGTCTTCAGAAATGAGATTTAGTCAACATTCATGTAAAATTATATTTGAGATAAGAACTCCAACAAAGTAACCAAACGTGGTGGATGAACAGGAAGCTGGAAGAAGGAGAAACAACATTGTATGGAATGGCAGCAGATAGAAAGGACTAAAAAGAAAGGACCTAAACTACTCCCTGCAGAGCCACATTAGTTCAGAAACTCACCTTGCACAAATATCTTCTCAATTTAAAAGAATGGAAAAAAAAAAAAAAAAGAAAGGATGTGGTTAATTTTGCAACTACCCATTTGAAAATGAGTAGAATGATGCAAAGATGTTATATAAAAGGGGAGAGAGAAATCAATTCTTTCCTTCTCCATCTACATATTATCACATCCTTTTCTTTCTTAGCACAGGCAGTTGAGCCTTAGACTGATAATTCCAGGAAAGGATTTCTCAGGAGTTTGCTACTCCCTAACCAAATTAAATCATCAAAATTCCCTGAAATGGAAGAAAACTCAGAAACGGAGGTCATTGACTCTTCAGCGTAAAAGAAATCTTCAGCTGCCAGCACTTGCAATAAGCTCCAGGTTGGGAAACTGTGACTACGGCTTTGGTGTAAGAATACTTCCTTTCTAAAGACAAAGAAAATACAAACTTGCTTATAAAGCTAAACTTCACTGAAGGATAAAGGCCTGTCGCTAAATACAGCAGCCATGCTCATCAAGGCATGGTAATATGGAGCACAGTGAATCTGTGACCCTTTCTTCTCTCAGCCTCAGTGCCCTCTAAATTAATGTTCTTTTAAATTGATGTTCTTCTCCTGATCTTCCTCATGGGAAAGATAATGAGGAAACCAAATATTTGCAAAGGAGAACCAAAAATGCTACTTTCTCTGAATGTGAAATAACCTGTGTTAGAGTACTTAGTTTTTAACATTAGGATTTTTAAATTAAGAAACGCCAAGCAGCAACTGGCTTTATTCTGTTCCATCACTGCAAATGGTACAAAAGTAGACCTAATTGATGCTAATTTTGAAGATATTTTACTCTCTCATACTGATGAGAAAAAAAGCTAAAATCAGACATGTTGTCACCTCTTTATAAACTGTCTATTAGAATAAAACATATTTTTGCTATGACTTCAAAACTAAGATCATATGTGAGGGAATCTACAGAATGGGTGTCAAGATTTTTTCCATTAGGCATTATCTGACTATTGACAGATTTCATAATCACATCATGATTCTGACTGGAATCATGGAGTACAATCCTGCCAAAGAAAAGATGCATTTGCATAAAATATGGATTATATATTATAGCATCTGTAAAATGATAAATTATCTACTGCAGCTTTATAGGAAAATACTAGTATGTAAAATTGAAAAAGTGCAACTGCTGCTTAAAATAGTTTGAAAGGAATTGTTATTACTGGAGCTCAATAGGTGTCTCTTAAAGTCCTTGGAACTAAGTGTAGTATTGTACTAAGCACAGCAAAAACAATAGGATGGTGAAATGTCTATATTATCTTTTTTTCCCATAAATTATCATGAACATACCAAGATGATATGCATACAAGAGAACAGAAGGAGAAACACAGTATCTACTATGCTGCCGTCATGAGTGACATTTTAATTGGCTCACAAGCGAATGGGGACTGCAGTATGTTTAGACTTAATTTCCACATGTACAGTACAGCCATTGCAACTAGACTCTTCCACATCTGGGAATTAGTTTATAGCCTTGCAACTGCTGCTCATCTGCTCTTCTGCTGTCTCTGCCATGAACATGAGTCTTGACAGAGAATCTGTGGCTGGATAAAATAGCTATCAGGTATTAATGTAGTCCCTTTAGGCATGCTAGCAGAGAACACACCTCTGCAAGCAGAGGGAAGTCACAGTGTTTAGAATTGGAGCCGAGGAAAGCAGGGGTGGGAGACTTTGGGTGCTACTTCTTGTGCAGGAAGGGGAAAGGCAGGGTGGGTGACAGGTACAGAAGGTACAGCAGCACAAACACACAGCTGGTGCTGGAATCCACCTCAGGAGGATTTACCCCTGTTCCCTGCAGCTTCCAGGGCTCAGGCCCTGAACAAAGGCCATCTGCATTACAGATGGATGGGACTTCTCCAGGAAAGTCCCTTTCCTATCCACAAATTGTGGTTTGCTAGAACAATTTTTATTATTACTTTTAATGAAAATGAATAGCTTTTGAGACTTATGTTTGAAACTTTTCTAAGATAGATCCATCACAGACTATCCCAAAGGAGTATGTTTGCCTTGACTGTACTTTTACTTAGACAAAACATGAGGATAGAGAATTACTGCATATGTGTCATGGTCCAGTGAAGATAATTTTGTATAAATATGCAATGACAATCAGAAAGACTGTATCTCTCCAAGGACATAGAGTGCACAGAGTGACATCCTTGGAGACAGTTCACAAACAGGGTTTTACCTCGCCATCCTCTTCTTGAGGGATCACCATGAACCAAAAAAGTGGATGAGATTTGAGCTGCAGTCTCCAACATTCCCTGAGACTCAGAACAGTTGCCCATAGAAATTTCATTTTTATATCCCTATCAAGCTATCTGGTCTATTTTCCAATATTTAAGTATCTGCACAAACCAAAACAATTGCAATAAAAACAATGAAAAGAGACTGATTTTATCCTGGGTTTTATTGGAGACATGAGAGAAATAGAGTTTTGTTTTACTTTTTAATCAGAGGTGATCTTCATAACAATTGAGCTATTTTAAAGCATTAATATATCAGTATTTTTAGGAAAATAAGGCCATAGGGGTTGAGAATTTTTTTTCCTACCCTGTTTTTCCTTTACACAATTTGATTTAGCATGATGAAGGAAATAAAACAAACTTCTAAACCCTGAAATCTTTCAGAAGCCAGAGTTCCAGAGTTCCAGCCAGCCCTCATCCACATGGAGGCCAAATGCTCTTGTCACGTTATTAATTCAGTCTGCACAAGAGGTTGTGGTTCCCTTGCTAGAAGAACTCTGCTATGAAATGTGGTGCCAGAAAATCTGACAAGTGCCTTCCCTCCCAGTACAATATTTTGGAGAGAGGAAGCCCAGAGCAGAAGGCTCTCTGCGGGTCGCTGTGGGATGGTTTGCACAGCGCTTACACTTCTTTGTGATGTGGTTTGAAAGGGGAGAAAGTTGGGACATTTCAACAGCCCTTCTCCCTCTCTGTCTCCTGCAGTTTGCATAGCAATGAGAGAGAAAACCTAGCAAAAAAGAAGAAACCAATGTTGTGGCTTTCCTGCCTTTTCTACCACCTTAGAACGAGGTCTAGCAGCAAATCCTAGCAGATTGTGCATTGCAGCCAGTGTCTGGGAACACGTATAGGGAAAGTTTTGGCAAGTGCAATAAACCCAAATATGTCATGAGAATGAGTGCTTCGTTTCAGATGTTGTCCTAAACCACATTCAACAGTATGATATGTGTGGTTTTCTGTTATTGTTATGCTCATTCCCCCTTCCCCCCAACTTCATTTAAAATACCTGAGAAGTATCTTTAAATGCTTCTTTCCACTTTCAGGTAAGTATATTAATAGTCAGATTGAGAACCATGAGTGCAAGCATTAGATCTTGGGAAGATGATTGAAACCTTAATAAATTTGAAACCGTTTTCAATTAGTACACAGGAAATTTACTTTGTGAGCCATGACTTGTTTTATTAGTGCCCTGGAGGGCAATTTAGATTGGAAAAATCAGGACATCATTGTTTGCCAAAAAAAGAAAACAGATACTTAGCTTTCATCTATAGTCTGGGATAAAGCCATGAAAATGGGACTAAAATATTATTGAGTATCAAAAAATATCTATAAATTGAGGTCAATCATAGTTTCAGAGTGTTGGAAATTACATTCATCCCATCCTATAGTGTGTGGTTATCTTGGAAGTTTGCCACTTGCTAACATACTGCTTTTACTTTTAAATCAACCCAAAGTAAAACCTTTATATTACAGTTTTAATTGGTGCAATTAAGATATGGAAATAGTTGCTCAAGATAGCAGGAACCCCTTTAAAATTCATCATGCCTTTCAAAATTTAGTGACCTGTGTTTTTTGTGGGGTTACATCAAATACCCCACTCTCAAATTTTCTGCTCTGTTATTGCTCATGTTCTCAGCTAGCCAGAAATTAAATACTTATATCAAACACATATTATAGAGAGACCTAAGTACAGGTTATGTATTAGCAGAAGCAATCCCTTCTAAAATTATGAATAGCTGAGATCAACTTCTATTACTGTAAAATTTGTTCTGCCAGTTGCAGTCTGGCCAGTAAGGTGAAGGAGAGGATACACCCGATAAAACAACTCTTAATATGCCTTTGCCTGACATACACAGGCATCAGCTACAAAAGTGCTCCTTGTGTATTAACCTGCCTTGACCTCATCCACCTGAATAAAGGCCTCTTGCAGTGTGGTCTATAATTTTTCAATACTTTTTAATCATAACCACATCATTGCCTTTCACACTTCAGCAAGCTCCTTCAAATGGTGCCAAACTTGAATTCAGCAGCACTGGAGCATGGCTTAAACACTTAGGGCTAAATTATCATAACTCTTTCTTGGTTGTGTAAGGAAGGGAGAAATCTTCTCTCCCTTTTCCCCCCACTGTGAATGTAACTCCAGGGGTAAAGGACAAAAATATGAGAAGACCCTTGTGTACCTTGCTCCATATGCAACAACTGATGCATTGGGTGAGAAAAAAATTCTCCAAGAAAACAGTCAAGTGCTTCAGTGTTTTCTCAGGACTATATACTGGAAGGATGCAACTTTAAACAGGTATTTTCACCATTTAATATTAAGTTGCGTCTGTACAACAAGCACAGTGTAATTAGGTAAAAGAGGCAGCTCCAAGAGAATTCAGAATATCTAAATAAAACTAGTGCTCAAAGCCAGCCTCTGTGAGAAGAAACTATACTAATACTGACTGTAACTACTCTAGAGTCCACACAAGAAAATTTTATCCCATGATCACTCCCAATTCCTATAAAAAAGGGAACATTAAAAGCAACAAAGGCATTAGCCTCATGGATATCCCTTCCCATCTGAAATTTTAATTTTAAGAATTTTTGCTGGTCAAATCAATCATAGATGCAGTAACTGAGTTCTTATACCTGAAACTGTTTCAGACATCCTAGTATCCAGCCAAGAGCTGAACCTGCAAGAGTGGTCTCTTGTAAATGATGCTTCTTCCAAAACAAGACGACCAGGTATGAAAACAACATTTACAGTTCAGAGCAGTAGTGTATTTACCATCCTATCACACTTTCACACAATGGGCATCTCTGACCCAGAGGCAGAAATACCAGTCTCGATTCCCAACTCCATAGGAGGAAGGCCCCTGGTGTGGCCATCCACTGAATTTTCCCCAAAAAAATAAAAATGTACAAACAATGTCCTGTTGTGCCAGGTGCCACCTCAGCAAACAGGCATGACATTGTCAGGACTCAAATCAAGGACCAGAACCGTAGGACATCACGGGCTTTACCTGTGCCTTATTACAAGCATGGTATCTATCTGTCTCCATTAGATCAGTAGTGTCTGGGTGAACATCTAGCTGAGGTTGTAACAGAAAATCAAACAAAACCATTATTCTAATCCTTTACATGAATTTCAGAGTGCAAGTTAGGCCTTTAAGGAACATATTAAATTTGCACAGAATTCTTAATCCCTGGGAAACAAATAGGAAGGAACTGTTAGCTTTAACTTATTTAAATGCATGTCAAAAAAGGAAAAAAAAAAGAAAACGAACAAAAGGTCTTACCTCACACAGCCACAAGAGTTTAATGGTCAAAGCAAAATTATCCAGTTTGATTGATGTTTCTTTTGATACTCCTAAAGGAAAATAATTTTATATTTAAAAGATACAACCAGTTTACAGAAAAAAACCTATAAAATTTAACCTACTTCTGAACAGTAAATAAGAACATAATCAATTACCATGGCATTGTTTTAAAGCAGCCAAAGTCTTGACTGTGTAACAGGGACCACTCTAAATTCAATAAGATTTGGAAAAGTGCATGGCAGGGGTCTTGTGATGAAACACAGTCGTATTGCATTTATATAAAGTATCAGCTCTTTTTCCTGTAATGAAGTCATCTTGGTTTGCAACTGGAGATTGTTAGGATTGTCTCATTATTAGAAAAAAAATCCAACCCAAGGAACCTCCTCCATCCCCCCCACCCTAAACCTCTGAACGCATTGATTTCCACTGGAATGAAGTTACAGCTCCTTGTAAAGGCAAGCCTAGGTGGCTGACACTGAAATAAATTAGTTTCACTTTCTGAAACACTGCAGTGCGGTTTTACTGGGGCCTGCTCAGTTACCCTCTCAGGAAAAGGCCGGGGAGCGAGGGGATGTTCCTGTGGAGAGGGGACACGCAGGAGTGCAGCTCTGTGGGGACAGCCCTGCAGCAGGGGCAGCCAGCAGGACCTGCCAGGAGCCACAGCTCTGCAGCACAGCGTGCCCGCGGGCCACGCAGAGCTCTGGGCACCTTTTGGACTTCAGTATCCACTCAGGCACGTGTGTGGGCTTCCACAAAGACAAGCTCTGGCTAAGGAAGTTGATCAGAAAGCCAAGTTCAAATTGGAGTAGCTCAGAGCAGTTAACCTTAAACTTCAGCTGTAAAAGAGGCTCTCACTTTGTTGTAGGCACACAGGTTGTGGGAACTGGGAGTGGAGCTGTGGCTGAGCCTCACCCCTAATGGGCTACAACTGTGTAGGACAGGTGACTGGTATTGAAAGTGATGAGACATGGAGTGCTGAGGGGCACTGACCAACCACACAAGGGTAGAGAGGACACACAGGTGGAATGCATGTGAGATCAAGAGTTTAAAAGGTTGCACTGAGGAACAATAAAGAGCAGATGCAGATGTTTGCAGCCTTCTGAAGTGTTAGATGTTACTCTGTATGAGGAGATGCCTGAGGCCTTCTTTGGTGTTGGTTGTGCCTCTACTGTCCTTCTGCTATATCACTTGACTGGATAAACTCAAATAATTGACCTATCTACACCTACATGAGTGTCTGTTCTCCATCCAGTCTGCTCCTTTTTATTTTTAACCTGAAAATGTGCAAGAAGATAAGGTAAATGAAAAAATATTTAAGAAATTCTGCAACTCGTTAACGAGAAATTTGCTCACATAAGTGGACTTTTCGGGCACTGGCACAAACTTACCACTGTGATGCCCATCACATGAACACAGACACCCTGGGATGTGATTTCCTGCTCCAGGACCTAGAAAACACCCTGGTTGTCAAGATGCTAGAGAGTGACAGGGCTATGGATGAGCAGAGAAAAAGCCTTTTCAATACTCTCTGTATGGAATGTATCCATGAAAGATCAAGTCCAAATGGAATTAAACCCAGTTGGATCTACAGTTGACTCATTTCACTGAACATTTCAAATTACAGATTTCTGTTTGGAACACATGGACTGTGTTGGTTAATTTTGCTATATTTTTGATGGCAGATGCTATGGGACCCTACAGATTTCTAGGACACAGTTTGTATTTTAATATATGCTTGCACAATGCCTAACATTCCTTGGCAAATAAGCTAGCAACATTCTCACGTAAAATTAAGCAAGGTCTTGTTTGTTACATGCTTTTCAAAAAAAACTTTCTATATTTGGATCATGATTTACAGTTTCACTGAAATGCTCTGGCTTTCTAAATGTGATTGACACAGGAGGAACTATGCTACAATATTTTGAAATAAAGAAGAAACTAATGAAATTAGGGGACAATTTTCTTGTGCAAATGTATTATAAGAAGTTTGCTGAGAGACATTCTAGCCTCTAGTTTTAAAGAGCTGGCAGTGCACTTCATCCAGTGGAAGAAACCAAGGCTGAGATCTTGCCCACATCAACTGTCAAACAGAAGCCAACACACACAAATTGAAGTAAAGAGGAAAAAATATTCCAATATATATAAAAAAAAAAAAAAAAAAAAAAAAAAAAGAGCTGATCTTCTGCAACCTAGACTGTCAGTGATTCAAAATGAAATAAATTACTTTATCTGCTAAAGGGAACAATAGCTGCTGATTTGCTCTCCAGAAGTAATCTTTTTTTTTCTTTCCTACTGGTGTTATTCTTTGCAGGCTAAAGACAAATTTCAGACCTTATTCTGCCCTGTGTTAAAACCTGGACAAAACCCAGTGAAGAAAGACATTTCAATGGACTGTGGAAACAAGACCCAAATTTGATGCAAAACCATCAAACCTAAGAGCCCTAGATCTGAGGAGGCTTACACAGACCACTTAAGAAGTAAACTGATACAGAAGTCATAGAAGATACCTCTGTGGATTCTTATGTTTTATCTTTTCTTAACCTGATTGTAATCCACTATATGGGTAGACAACAGAGTGTCCTGAGTATCAAACAGGTTTACCATTCCAATTCTGCTAGAGTTTTCTTAGTCACTGCACAAGCTCTGTAACCATCCTGCTAATCCAGTCCCTGTACAGTGCTGTACAACACCCATCCCAAAACGAACTGGTTTTAAACCACTTTGTATTCAAAGTTTCTCTATTTCCTGCAATGTGTATGCACTTAACTAAACTATTGACTTCAACATGCAACAGCTGAATAAAACATATTCTTAATTATAGCAGAATTTGAGTGATATTGAAATATTATTGTTGTGATGCTTCTGTCATAGCTCTATCAACACTTTCCTGTGATATCATAGCAGCTGTGTTTTTATATTTTTTTCTGTCTGGTCAAAAGAGCATTCTCCATACAAAGGTTTCTGATTAAAACTCTGTGTTGAAAAGACTATACCTTTTAAGATCAGATGTGGAAAAAGTCTGCATTTTATCTCTAAGCCACAAAACCTCCATTACATAAATTAAATTATTTACTGTTGAGATTTTTTTCCTCTTTTTAAAACTGACTTTTTAGCATCACAGAAAATACACTAAAGAAAATGTCAGGCTTTTTTCAGATTCTCAGGAGGGGCATTGAAAGTTTAAGCACCCAGCAGTATTAGTCCCTTGTGAAATTCAGATTGCAGGTGCATGCACTTCTTTCTAATGCATATGAAGCTCAATCTAAACATCCCAGTAATAAATAGAATAAGTACCACTGATTTTCATCTTTCCTAGTCATCTTGCCAGGACTGACTGGCAACATTCTTGTACCTTTTTCAGACATTTTACTTAACAAGTTTTTTAATGTCTCTTGTATGGCAATGTGAAGATCAACCCACCCACCCACATGTTCACACACACAGGTATGCAGAAAGAAAAAATAATCTTTATTTTAAAATTTGTAGGATCCTCACTGCTTTTTCCTTGTGTGCTCCCACAACTTCGAGGACAATCACAGGAGCCAAACTACCTCCTGCTGTTTTTTACAGCTGAGGTTTCTCAGTCCTTTATAGGCACCGTTTGACCCCTTTCCAGCTGGCTCTGATAATCAAATATGAGCAGCCAAGTCCAGTTCTAGCTCCCTGCTCCCCTAACAACTGCTCTAGGATTCAAAGGAGTAGAACACCCTGTTGAACCAGCAAAAAATTTAATAGGAAATTCTGTTCACTTTATTATTTCTTACAAGACAAAAGGAAGAGAGAGAGAGCAGAGAGGAACCTTTTGTGGATGTGATTAGCTTTTACTCAATTGAAAGTCCAATTTGAAAAGAAATTGTTCAACCATGAGTTTTTGCAGACATACAGCAATTTTAAGTAAAGCAGATATTTCAGATACACTTCACTAGGTTAGTTTCATCTGTGGAATACTCCACACACAAAGTTTTAATTTTGGTAGATCTTTTTTTAGTGGCCTTATAGGCACTGCAAATAAACAAACTAGGATGAAACATCTCCCTTGTTTGGACTGTTTTTTCACTCTATGCTTATTATATTTTCTATACAATATATGATTGAAAGATCTTAGTGATAGCTAAGAGAGAATTTCATGAGCTCCCATTGTCTGACCTACTGAGTTTGAGATGAGACAGGAGCCCCTGGAAGGAGAGACTGTTTCCTGAGAGCAAATGAGGGAGTCTATCGTTGTGGTCTACACACAGAAGAAAGGACTCTTGACAATAATTTCAGAAGGCTAAAATGATTTATTAAAATGACTCCATAATTCTAGTATTTTTCTATATCTGCTCAGCAGAGAGCATTCCATGCTCCTGCTGCTGCTTCGTCTAGGGAAATGTGTCCGAATAGTTTACAATATCAGAAAGATAAAGTAATTTCAGCTTCAGTCTCCTCATAGGTAGGAGGAGGCTAACCAATTCCATGTCCTTGAAGAACAGACACAGATATTTTGTTTACATAAAGCTTATACAGAGTAAAAGACAGCAAAAGGATGTTCTCTCATGGGAAAATGATCAGAAGGCTCACACACAGAGAAACTTATAATATGTTCATAGCAACAGGAGTCCATACCTATGCCACAAGCTCAGAGAAGCTCTCTGGGTTGATGGAGGAAGTATGAGAAGGAAGACTGAGTTTGTAGCATGGATTTCTTAAAAAAGCAGAAAGCAAATATGGAGAAAAATGGAAAAGTAGATTTCTCCCAGGTAACAGGAATCCCAATGCTGACTGGGAACAAGACCTTGGTCTGAAAGCTGTACTGGCAAGAGGGAGATTTCAAACCAGCTTACTTTAATTTCCTTCACCTATGAGCTTTCTCCATTTTTTTTATCAAATGCAGCTTTGAAGATCTGGGGGTTTTTTTCCTCACTCTAAGAAAAGTTTGGACAGGCTCATATCACAATTATGCCTGATTTAAGTGTCCTGTCACAGCATCTCATCAAGAACAAAACACTAAAGATGCAAGTGAATACCTTTTCATAAAAATATTCCTCATTGAGACTAAACATCAACATTTGCATAAGCAAGGAGCCCTAGGAGATGATGTTTGGCTTTAAACCAATGCTAAAAGTATTTGTCACAAAGTCTTAAGATAAGCTGCAAGCAGATAGAAAGTTATGTAAAGCATATTTTTGTCTTCTGCAGATATAAACTTTATGCCAGACATAATAATTACATGATAAGTGATAGCTTTTGAATGCAAATATTCTAATAATGGAGAAATGGCATGTTATTTTATATATAATTTTTACTCTACAAGTCACCTGCAAAGGTGTTTTTCTAAAAACATGGCTTTTCAAAATTAGACTCACAGAAAGGCAAAGTCTCAGTGCATGTTAGGAGAAAGTTCATAGAATTCCTGCTAGTCAGGTTTTGTGGTCTCCAGTTGACATAAACATTCTCAGAAGCTATATTATGCATACTGTTCTGTGTGTGCATAAAATTTTGGTAATCCACCAGCAGGGAAAGAGATGTAGAAACACTTCCTTGTCTTAGAACGTATTGGGGAAAATGAACACAGGCATTTTCAGAACTGAACTTATTAATGAAAGCTTTTCCTGGCTGGTACATATAAGGGCAAACACATTATTCCCAATGAAAAACAGCTTTGTAAAAGTGAAAGAGAAAATATCATGGGTGGTCTTCTAAGGATATAAAAACCTGTTTAATGCTGTAGATGCATTTTTTTTAAAAATCTAATGACTACCTTTGGGCCCCAGAGGCACGGGAGCAAGATGCCATGTTGGAGTCCATGAGGAGCTATATTCTCTCTACCTTGGGTTGGTGGAGCAATGCTGTGCATTTCCCAAACCTGACTCCAAGTGAATGAGATGGTTCTATGAGTTTCATTCCCTGAACTCACTCAAGCGAGATTGCTATGGAGATGAGGCACAATTGAAAGTTTCTTTTATCAGCAGAGAGTCTAAATTGACTGTAATAGGTCTTGAAATATCCCTGGGCAGAGGTCTTCATTCTACTTGATATTTTGGCACTGGTAGTAGCCCTGTCTTACAATCGAGCAATTTAGATCTTGCAGAATCTGACATTCTGTGTCTAATTCATATTTTTAAAATCTTTGCATCTGCTAAGTGTAAACCCTGCACTACTCTCTCTACTACTACATCTTTACTATGCAGATATACACACATTTCTCCTCTTTTTAGGATGTGATGATGATTAAATTTCCTGGTATTTGGGAGGGAAATAGAATCACCAATAATACAGTTGTCTTGTCATTCTGGTATAAATTTCATGCCATTTCAGTACAGTGGGAAATAATAGAATTTGGAGATAGACGAAAAAGTAAAAACCTTCTCCATTGGCATGTTATAGATTTTAAAAGGATAGAGAGTAGTTTCTAAACTGTTGTCTTTGTTTAAGTATTTTAACATTTATTTTTTGGTGTTATATAGACAAATCATTCATTGAGATAAATATTCTCTTTTGATCTCTTTTGGCTTATGCCTTCCCAATAAAATTCCATTAAGTGGAGCAACTGCATTTCTTCCATATGCAAAATTGCTTAAGACATTTCTGATCTCTCTGTGCTAAATGTTGCAGGATGAATGAAAGAGATGCAGAAGCAGATACAATTGTAGGTTAACACAACCTAATGCTATGGGGTATTTACTTAAAGCAGAGGCAGGACCTGAATCCATCTCCCATGCCTCCCACTCTTTTTGAGCCTCCTCCAGGCCCATCTAAATCCAGTGTTGCATAAACATCATCACATAACTTTGCCATGACTGTAGAATTACTAATTGACCACTCTGTTCTCACTAATGCAAGACCTTCCCTTTCTCTATTAAGTCACCTTTCCTGCCAATAGATGTCACAGGACACGCAATTTCCTTCTGAAAAGGCCATTAAATGTGACAAATACATAAGCACACTTTGCTTCCTCCCTGAGGCAGGGATCCAGAAATTTTGTACGGGAGTCTCTTGCATCATTCTCCCTGCCAGCCAGTTTGTCAGGTCCAGCCAGCAGCAGTAGCATAAATTGACTTGGTGAGATACACCTTTGAAAGTGATTCATTGCAACTGTAAACAAAGAACAGCACTGGGGAAAAGATTTTAGGTTCTTCACTCAGTGGGTTTGGTTTTTTTAATTCAGTGGAATATTCTGCTATCATGCCATGTTATTTCCTGCTCTGCAGGGGTGGTAACTGGTGTTCAGTAAAAGAATTTTCAGCCCACATTAATGACCTTGATCTAAAATTAAGTTGATAATTAGACTGCAGGCCATTGGAAAACATTAAATTGCTTATTAATTTACATTTGAATATAGGGGAAGTCTTGTCATTCGAGTCAATGTAGGTGTCTCAAACCCTTCTGTTCCAACTCAAACAATACTGTATTTATAATCAAATCCACTGGCCAAAAACCCTGAAAAGCCTTACTTCTTTAAATGAAGTCTATATCTACATAAAAAGAGAATTAATCTCCTTGTGATAGTTCAGCAGTTTACACTGGTTTAGTTATGTGGTCTCCATTAAATTCCAGTACTGATAATGTCCATGTTGTCTTTACTATGGCTGATACTTTGCTTGGAAATTTTACCAAATAAATATGAAGCTGCAACACTTTATAGCCCTTTGAAATGTCCTATTCAAACTAAGGAGCATTAAAAATACATAATAATAATAATTATAATCTTGCCCTATTTCCATACACTAATCTTTTAAATAGAAATAAAAAGAGACTTAATTTCCTTGACATTTATTTCAGAATTGTAATTACACTTTTTAGGAAGAAGCTTTTTCCTTCTTTTGTAATAAAACAGGTTGAATCATTTCTCTGTCCATGAACAACTCTGAGCTTCTATACAGCAGAGACTGGTAAGGATTTTTATAATGACTGCTAAGAAACTACATCTCATAGACGTATAATAAAAAATTCTTAGCTTAGTGAAAAAGAAAATATGGAAAAAAAAATCTATGCTTCATTGTGGAGCAGAATATCCTCTTACAGGGAGGATATTTAAAAAAAAAACAAAACAAAACAGTTATTCTCTGATTGTGTTCTGTCATAAATCATATAGACAGATGTGTGCCTTAGTCACGCATCAAGCTTGATTACCATTTCTTTAAGTTTATATAACACAGACTAAGGGTTACTCTTTTTTATTGTAACTTTTTCATTTTTTAGTAGGGAAAATGTAATATCGCATGCATTTTTCTTTGTTACAGCACATCTGTACAATAAAAACAATATTTACATCGTGCAATTTTCTTCTCTTATGAAGAAAAATCTAATCATAGCTGGGTCTGCTTGTTCTCCTTCTAAGAACATATTTTGGGGGAAGTCCTCATATGGGCTAAGATAATGATAAAAAATTTTCATTGCATATTCTGCTACCCACATGTCTACATTTTATATTTTAGAAATGATTTGATAAAAAAATCTTACAATATATGTATAGATGAAAGTATCTGGATATATACCAATTTAATAATTAAGCCCTGTTGAATTCCTGCAGTCTTTAGGACTATTAAATGTCAGGGTGTGTACGATGTTTTTAATTTCATTGCACTAGGCCAGCCTGAACTAGAAGTGGGATTCTTCCTCAGTAAAGTTCCTTACCAAAGAAAATTCTGTGAGGAGAGCATACACATCAAGGATAGTGGTCTGACCTCAGTTATTATAGCCAGTCATAGCTGGCATCAAGAAGAGATCAACATGAGGTTACTCAATATTTCTATTAGATAGAGCTCAGATTTGACATTAGTCATGGGTATAAAGCAAATTTTGACTGTGCTCTGGGATTCAAGCTCCCTTCATTATTTGCCAGTTCCAATTAACTTGCAGAAACAAGGTTGCTATATTGCACAAAGGAGCAAGCACATGGCTGAGACAATTGAAATCTAAGATTTGTCTGAGAAACTCATAGTGAAATGATCAGTGTCCATCAGTGTTTGAAACTTATCAAATTAAGTTTATCTCCTTAAAAATTAAAAGCAAAGTGAACATCTAATTAATCACTGAAATAGCCTTCAAACTCAGCATATTCTGTTATTTCTGGGGGTGACATGACTCTCTTAGACAATATCATGACAAATGTTTTGTCTTACTAACGTCATCATAAAGGTGTCTTCTCTTTCCACAGAAAAGGACAAAAAAGGTAGGAGATGTGAATTTGCTTGTGAAATGTTAGAGTGTATCACATTTGGTAAAGAGCATTTCCTCTATCAATCCAAGAATATTTGAAAAGTCAATAAAATGTGATACGAAATACTTTTGTCCTGCCATAATACAATTCAGAGCATAGAAGATCCTGGTTCTTTAGAAAAAATAACACTAATGCCTTAATAGCATTTATCTTCAAAATTTATTGGTGTGTCACAAACTGTTTAGTCCTCTTATTTTCTTCTCCCAGTCAGAAGATAAATGGGAAAGCTATTTCAACAGTTTGTGGTTTTTTCCTTAGTAAATATTAAAAAAATGCAAACAAAACACTTGTGAAAAAAGTAAGGTTTTTTTTAATTGTCCTTTGCTCCCCTCCCCCTGCCCCCAGTAGTAAAATTTTCCATATAGCTATGATGTTTATGTTCATTCTGACTCACATTGGAAGGAAAGGAGGTGCTAATATCCATGATCAAATCAGTTCATAAATTTACTTCACTGCCTTGTCACACCATCAACACTTGTTTTTCCACTGAATTTGTTTCTCATTATTTCCTCTCCTCTACCTCACCCATGAGTGGTTCTAAACCAATTGAAAAACATTTGCAAAAAACATCCCCATGCAAAAAAGCATTTTAAAAATAAGATGACTTACCTTGTGACAATTCTCCTTCAAAACAGAGAGTTTTGTTCTTTTTTTTGAGCAAGAAACTCTCCTCTGAGGCTCTTCTCTTCCTCTGCCTGTCCTACATTGTGGCTTTAACCTCTGCCATCATTATAATTTCCCTAACCAAGGACTATGATGTCACAACATTTTCATGTTATGATGGACCTCTTTGGGTTCTGGATATAATTACTGCTTCTCTGGGTGTAGCTATGCAGTTGTCAAAGAAAAGGAGATAATATAAAAATAAGGAAGCGAACTACACTGCCTAGTTCTTGGCCTATTTTTTCCTTATGTTGACGTCTCTGGTACCTTAACCACTAACACATGGATGCATTTTGCTATCTGAAGGAATCAGAAAGTAAACAGGTGATGGAGTTATTTCACTTATCCCTACTGAAACCTCCTATTGGTTGAAACACAAGAAGAACCGGTATATCTACTGCATCTCATTCTACTGCCTAATCACCTTCTTTCTCTGTTCAGCAGGAATTGAATATTAAAATTAACTACAGTGTAGGTCTAACTGATGATGCAGAGTATATAATGTCTATTTTTCTGACCTTCTCTGTGCTAGTGAATACACTTTCCTGGATAAATGACTTCTGGGTCTACAAGGTCACTGAAAATGGTCTGGCAATAGGAGCTCTGCTCAAAGAAATATTTTATTGCAAGCTTTGCCATTGGAAGGAAGCTGGGCAATCTCTGCTACTTCAGATTTTTAAAGATATATTTCAAAAGCTAATTTCATCTCAGCTGGGGGGTGAGGTCTCCCAAAAGAAGAATCCTAAAGAAATCAGCTTCTCAGTCTGCTAAGCAAAATATCAGAGCCAAGTGATCAAGGCTGAAATCAAAGCTCCGCTCAGGTCAGGAGAGTTTAACCAAGAGTAACACGAGTAACACTTCCTCACTGAATGCCACAGACGTTTATTTTCCCTGCTGGAGTTCTCCACATCTTCCCCAAAAGCCATAGATGAGATGACACTTAGTTCAAGCAGCTGTGCAAACTGCCATGCTAACAGTGCTTAATCCTTACTGACATGCCCTGGCAATGAACACACATCTGAGGGCAGCCCTGTTTTGGATAATCTTATGCTCTGTCCTTCCCTCTCCGCCCATGCTGAGAGCAACACAGCTAAACATAGAGTAATCTCTCCCTCTCACTCCAACAAGGGAAAACATCTCTGTGCACCTTACCCCGCAATAAACAGAGTCCAGCCTTGACAGTGGCCTGTGGATTGGGTCTGAGTGTAGTCAGAGACTGGATGAGCCCTGTGTGGCACAGAGAGCTGATGAAATCATCACCAGCAGGCTGGAAATGAAGGTCAGGCATTCGGTGTTCCCAGAACCCCGTGAAATGATCTCAGTTTACTTGAAGTGATTTGAGTCATGGGGTGTCAGAATGAGAATGCTGCAAACCCTGCAGCAAATGGTCAAGTCCAGAGCCATAACAGCAGCTCTGTGGGTGCCCAGATACATTTATAATATTGATGCTGGGCTATCTTAATGCAGCCAGCTGCCATGCAGGGAACTTGGTTTTGCCTGGAAAAATTGCATTTGAAATATGATGCAAGAATCAAGCTTCGCTACCAAACCTCTGCCTGTTGCATGAGTAGTGGTTTTATTGCTATAGCACACAGGTCAGTAGGAATTTCTTGGTCTGTCAGTTTGTAATAAAACTTAGGGAATCTAAATCTTTACTGAACTATTTGAATGTAATGGCCCATGCTTTGTTTTTGTTGGGTGTTTTCAGATTGATAACTTAAAATACAGAAGGTGGGTGTGGTTAAATACTCTGCTCCCACTCAGTCATTCCTAAAATGTATGTTCATGCTCAGTTTCTCCAAGGTCCCCCTGGATTTGTGTCATTGCAGAAGTGCTCTGCCAGCTCCACAAGCTGAGAAGAGGCATCCTGCTCTCAGTTGCACATCCCCTGAGATTTATAGTAACCACTTGGTGGAAGGAATACTCTAACTTCCTTCAAAAATGATTACAGAACTTTGCTTCAAGCTTTTGATGCCTTGGACTGTCTGCCATACTGAAACAAAACCTTCCCCAGACTCCATCCTACCAATTCTAAGCAAGAATGTTGCTGGATGCATTGTACCATGTAAAATAATTTGCTTTCTTTATAAAAATTCCTGCAATAAAATAATAAACATCAGATGTCTATTTATTGCTAGTGTGCTGACACTGCATAAAAAGAATACTTCAATTCTCTGCCCAGAGCAGCCTTTCCTACTCTTCATGCCGCAGACCCACAGAAACCACAATTCAACCCCATATCATGAAGCATTCTCTAGCTTAGACTTAAATAGATGTCCATATCTCCTAATGAAATTTCTGTAACCAATGAGCAGATGTAGACACTCAGTCCATCTCAATCCCCTTCTGGAGAAAACTTGTTACTAGCAAAATTCTCCTTCAGTTGCTCCTTTTCTGACTTCACTCTCTTCAAAAAAGGCCTGTAGGGAGAGGATGATTTAATGTCTGGCTTCTCTAACTTACTTTTCCCCATATTCCTTTTCATCATGACATTATTTCTGGTGGGAATTCAATTAAGTAATAATCAGAGTCATAGAATAATTTTGGTTGGAAAAGACCTTTCAGATCACTGAGGGCAACCATAAACCTGACACTGCCAAGCACATCACTAAAGCATATCCCTAAGCACCCCACAGGATCATGGAATCATAGAATGGCTTGGGTTGGAAGAGACCTTAAAGTTGGCTTAGTTTCCATCCCCCTGCCATGGGCAGAGACACCTTTCATTAGACCAGGTTTCTCAAAGCACCATCAAACCTTACTTTGGACTCTTGAAGGAATGGGGCATCCACAGCTTTTCTGGGCAATTGTTTTTTTAATACCTTAAGAGTGATGGTGACTCTACCATTTCCATGGGCAGCATGTTCCAATGCTTGTCAATGCTTTTCATAATTTTTTCCTAATACCCAATTTATGCCTCCCCTGGTGTAACTTGAGACAATTTCCTCTCATTCTATCTTCTTATTTGGGAGAAGAGATTGACCTCCTACCTGGCTGCACCCTCCTTTGAGGTAGTTGTAAATATCAATAAGGTCCCTCCTGAGCCTCCTTTTCCCCAGACTAAACACTCCCAGCTCCCTCAGCTGCTCCTCATCAGACTTGTACTCCAGACTCTTCCCCTCCTCTGTTGCCCTTCTCTGGACTCTGTCCAGCACCTCAATATCTTTCTTGTCATGGGGGGCCCAGAACTGAGCACAGTTTTTGAGGTGAGGCCTCACCAGTGCTGAGTACAGGAGACAATCACTGCCTTGGTCCTGCTGGCCACATTATTGCTGACACAGGCCAGGATGTCATTGACCTTCTTGGCCACCTGGGCATATCTGGGTCATGTTCAGCCACTGTTATCAGCACCCCCAGGTCCTTTTCTGCTGAGAAGCTTTCCAGCCACTCTTATCCCAGGCTGTGGTGCTGCCAGGGGTTGTTGTAACCCAAAGCAGGACCAGCCCCTTGGTCTTGTTGAACCTCACACAAATGGCTTCAGCCCATTGTTCCAGCCTGTCCAGATCCCTCCTCAGGGCCTTCTGACCCTACAGCAAATCAGCACTTCCCCAAATGGCGCAACATCCTTTGTGCACATTCTGACTTCTCATCATTTTAACCTGCAGGGTGTAGTTTGTAATGGGAAAAGAAAGCATTAAGCCACAGATTTTGTCTGCAGTTTCCCCCTGTATTTTCCATAACTGTATTTCCCAGCTGTGTTTGTTCACTGCATAAAAGCTAACAGGAGTAAAGGTAATGCAAATTTTGACAATTTCAGTGGTCTGTGATGCAATACACAAGACAAACCTATTGAACTGAATCTCTTCTAAGGTATGCAAGAGGAAATCTATCGTGCACCCATCCATTAAGGCATGAGACAAATTGAAATCAGTATCAAATGAGGTATGAGAGAAAAGCCAACATCAGCTGGCAAGTTCAGTGTGTGTTAAGTGAAGTAAGGTGAGAACATAAGAGAACTTAGATGCTGTGGTTAATTCTTTTCTCCATTAAGTGTCACTCAAGGACTCGCTCATCTTCACGAAACAAGATAATTTTTCAAAAGTCAAATTGTTGAAATTATCCCTGACCAGATCACCAGATTATATAACAATGCATTCATGTCTGTATTTTTTATCAATACAGTTCCATTGGATTTATTTTCATTATATGATATTAATCTTATGGACACACAAATCAAATATCTGGTTCTTACTTACAGGTCTCACTCTTTCTATTTAATGTGTTTTGTTGAAGCATGTTAATTTTTCCAGTTTTCTAAACTTATTTTCATCTTCAAAAATATCCAGGCCAATATTTGAGGTTTTATGCAGTATCAATTCTGACAAAATTTGTGAACAAAACCAGTGCAGAAAGCCAGCATGGTTTTTCCTATGTGTAATATAAATCTGAGAAATTAGTTTCTTACTTTGTGCTGACATACATACTGATTAAATATTATCTCAATATAATATCACAGATAAAACAAAACATGGCAATTAACATATAGAGTTCTTGTTAATAGATTTTATTTGCTGTTTGTTTGTTTGTTTGTTTCTGACAGTAAATAACTTTACATCCAAAAATTGTTTAAAAAGTTGCTGTTCTGTTTGTCTTTTCCAAAGATGCAAATTGTTACTGCTGGTCATAGTGCTAATTAGTATTTCTTTGTTTCCTTGGACTCTTGCTTTAGTGCATTATTCCTTCAATAAAGATTGCAGGAGTTTTGAAAAGAAATAATAATTTTGCTCTAAATTCATGCAGTGTTTCTCATATGATCCTAAATAAAGTATAACCTTCAGTCCAGTGGTCTGTCCCACTGTAGAGACAAAAATATCTATATGTGTTTCAGAGTTGATGTTATGAAAACTCATGGAATTACATTATTATACTCTAAAAATTGTGCTGTAAATATAATGCAATAGCTATAAGTAGGGATAGTTGTCTGTGTAGGGGATATTTTTATCTCAGAAAGAGTACAAAGATCAGTGTACAACTTACATTGCAAGTAAAAATGTGCTACTAATTCCATGAGGGACATCCACAGGATTGAAGGAGGACAAGATGTGCAAAGTGGATAAACACAGACGTTTTACACTGAAAAATATTTCTGTGATGGTAAGCTACAATTTAGCCTAGGGTTTCAGTAGGATCTGATGAGTCACATTAAGCTGCTTTTTAAGACATGCAACTGCTGCTGCAAACCACAAGCTGGCATTTTGTCCTGGAGAAACTGCACAATTACTGGGTCCTGCCATGATATACCACATGATTTTCATATTATTGAGGCCATTCCTTGAAAAGTCAGAGACATTTTTACTGCATGGTTCACTGGATTTAAAGTATTTTCCTTTAATATTCTAAGTTTCTCCAGGAATTAGTTACTACACTTTATTGTAGCAGTAAATTATATAATAAATGAGGGGTTTGCTGTCTTTTTACTGACAATGTCTGAGAATAAGCAAGGTTAAAGAACAATGCTAAAAATATCATCACATGGTGTATGGGGTACAGTTATACAGGTTTTGTAGTGTAATTAGAATTAATTGTTTTTCTTGATGTTAGATACTCCCTCTGTAAAATGAGGATAAAAATATTAATCTTTCTGATGATGAAGGAAAGTAAGCCCTGCTATTAAAAATTTAGGCATCATCCTCCTCCTCTCTAGGGGAAAAAAGTCTTTACACATGTTAAAGTATTCTCCCTACATATTAGTTTCTCCTTCAGCATTTAATAAAATAGCCCTTGGACTCCAGACAAAAATGTGGTTTTTGTAGCACACAATAACGTCTGGTTTTGTGCAGAAAAACAACAAAAAAAAAGATCATTACTCTACTCATGAGTAACCAAAAATTTAGAAAGATTGTTTTCATTCATCCACAGAAAAATTTGGAGGAAAGGATTAGACTTATTTCTAGAAACAAATATATGTTTTACTATTCCAAGATTTCAAAACTCTTTCACCATACCTAGAAAATATGTACTGCATCACATTTTAAAAGTGGCTTTTGTTCTGAGCAAATTTTTTTCTGATTTTTATAAAACTTTGCTGTAGTGGCTTGAACTATTTTAATAATTTTATAATTTTGCTGCATTCTGCCTTTTTACACAATTCTGGTGGAACGATTTCTCCATCCCAGTGGTACTAAGTTAAGTGTTTTAAAGAGTTTCTTGAATTCAAATATAAAATGTAAATGAGACCCTTAACTAAATCACAGATGCAAATAACATCCAGATGGATCAGTACATGTATTTCATAAACAGTCCCTATCTTTGTAATGCGTTAAATTAAAATCCTGGATCCAACATTCAGTAAGTGGAAGTTTCAATCTTCTGAAATCCTTATTTGGATCTGATCTGCATGGCTGATGTCCATCTCTAGTCAAAAATCTCTTTGCCCAGAGGAAAATGATTCCCATTGCAGTCACACATGTTTCCACGGGTGCCTGTTAAGCCAAAAGTTTGCTTAGGCCACGGAAGCAACCTTGTCAGAGGGAAAAATATACAGATCTCATGCTGAAATTGTTTACTGAATAAAATACTACAAGGCCTGGCATATCTGGACTTCATATGGAATGAGCAACTGTATGTTTATATGCACATGTTTATGTTTGTTTATGGTTTCCAGTTCTAATATATATTAAAAAAAGAAAAGGATAAGAACTGAAAGTTATGTATTTGGCATCATCAACAGCAAGGATAAATGACCACTCCAGACTAAAATTTCAATTGCTGTCAGTATTGTAAGAGAGACATTTTACACAAATATACGTTAATTTTATGTATGTATGTACATGCATATGTGTTATAGAAATGGAACCTATAAAATATATTAAAGCATTTGTAGAGCTGTGTAATTTGGTGGGACAGAGATTTCTTATTCAAATGTACTGTTACAGTACCAAAGTCAGTAGTGGAAAGAGTCAGCAGTGTCAGAGCCAAAGTGGGAGACCCAGCAAGAAAAACAGTGGGAGGTGAACAGGAATTACGGACAGTGGAGACAAACATGTCTTGGTAGCAGCAGAGAGCAAAGCAAGGGGCAAACAACAGAAATTACAGCTTGGGTGGCTCAGCTTAAACTTTAAGAGAAAAAAAAATGTTAACCAGGAGGTTAGTGTTGGCAATAATCCCACTTTGAGCAGGAAGCTGCACTAGATCAGCATTTCTATGGTTCCATGATATTTATTGAAAAAGGTCTGCCAGGTATCCCACCTTGAAACAAACAGCACACTGATACAATAACCCATGTGGTTTAAAAAGGCTTAGCTATGGATATTAATTAGTAGAACAAGAGGTAACTGCTGTTTTCCAGGTCAGTAACTTACGCCCATTTGTGAAAATATTTAATGGGATTTCTCCAATAAAATTTAAGAGAATTGACCAATAGTAATTTACACTACAAGATTTCCCCATGGGAATCTCTAAAATTTACCTTCTCTTTTATGAGTATTTTAATGTTAAGAAGAGTAGGGCAGCTGTTAGGAATTATTGTCTGTTGCAGCACCTTGGATTCCATCGTCTGGTTCCACTAGTTAGCCCTCCCATTGCTCAGTTTCTTTGATGAGAAAAGATTTTCTGTCCTAAATGTGCCAAAAATGTACCTGCATGTAATAACAATCATTTAACCCAGAGGGTTATCATAGAGATATAATTACAAGTAAAAGTAAATAGAATTTATTTTAGTATTCAAGTACAATGTCAGAAATTACTTTAATTTTTCACTCACCATGTTCTGTACCAAAACAAATTATGAAATATATTCTTGATTATGAATTTTAATTTATTCACTTGAAAACACTTTTAAACATTCCTTATGGTCCATTTCATTGTCTTATGTAATTCTCTGCACTGTTGCACCCTTTATTTCAAAAGGGAGAATGACCTTGTGCTTGTGAGATGCAAGCTCAGATATTTTGAGACACTCCTAAAAGTTTCTTCTTTTACTTGGCTTCCGCCAGAAGATTTCTAAATGTAAATGTAGGTGCTTTAAAGCATGTCCTGATTGCTTAATGATGAATAACCACAGATGACTTGAGTTCTGCTTGCTTAGGTACTAATTATAGATGTCTAGCTGAAATACACCCAACATTTTGGGTTAGCAGGGGAGGAGCTTGGCTACTATTCTGACAGGTGCTGGAATAAGCCTTGAAGATTGACAAACAGGAGTAATTTAGGGAATTAATGGCTGAAAAGATTGACTGTAGCTATTATTTGCTTTGGTTTTTCACCTGTAAAATAGAGAAAATAGTATTTTTTAGGAAAGAACTCTTTGAAGTGTTATGAAGATGTGCTGTTTTTGCAGACCACTGTGATTTTCTTTTCTGGAAGATGTTATATACGGTGAGAAGAAGTAATTACTTTTTGTCTGGTATTGAAGGCAGGTGCATAGTTAATCATGAATCCCATAGTTTCATCTTTCAACCCAAATGCAGCAACAATATTTTTTACTTGCCTTCAGCTTAACAAGCAAAATTACTGATTTCTAAACTAATTTTATGAGCTTGTGCCTAAATCCAGCATCCACTACCTAACTGAAAGGCTGGTTCACAGGACCCTAACAGATATATCTGTTTCTTTCCTAGTCACTTTGCATGAGTATTCTTAAAAAGTCAGTGCACATTTTTAAAATGTCACTGCACTTTTACACGTCAATGAACCTCGTAGGTTTGTGCTTCTGCCATACTGATCCTGAAGAAAGCCTGAACTTAGTTTTGTGATATATTGTTTTTGTGATGATGACAAATTACAAGTCTATTTTAATTTACTTCACTGTTTGGTAAATTTTAACACCTCATGCTCATAGCCTAGTGAAAAGAAAGCAAAGAAAAAGTATTATTCCTAGTTAACAAAAGTGAAAAATTATTAATTTTCCAACTACTATTTTCCCAAATTTACCAAGAAATATTTCTGCATACGAAGCAAAAATTCAAACGTATCCTCCTTCCATTTCTGTTATGAAAACTCCAAAGAACTTCCACCCAAAGCAAAACCAAAAAAAATCCCCAGTTGTTTTCCTATTTCTTAGTACTGATTTCTTGGTAACTTACATTGTGGAAGCACTTACGCTCCCAAGAACTAGCACTAGATATTTTTTACTCCCAGCTCTGCTTTGGGAAACAATTGACTGTTTCCCACTTGAACCTGCTAGAGAATTACTTGAAAGGGTGTTTAGGAATAAGCATTTCAGCAACTGAAGAGAAAATTAACCATATACAGTGAGATATTTTATATTACTTGAATTTAATGAAGAAGGTGGAATTACACAATAATTTTGTGCTCATGCCAGAAAGGAAAGGGTAAAATAAGCTGTAGAATATACATTGAAATATCTTTCTTGCTTCATATAAATAGAAACACAAAAGGAAACAAAATGTCTCCGTCACTTCCTTAATTTCTGAAATTCAGATATCTTTCATGTGATAATAAAGGAGCTGCATATATTCTCTGGACTGGGGCTGCCATGCTGACCAGGCAGCATCACATCTCTCTGAAACTATCTTATGAACCCAGTCTATGAAGAAATTCCTAAGAAACTCTTGATCAGATAGGAAGAACGTTTTCAAGAAATAATCATGCAAAGGTTTCCCAGATGGATGATTTTGTGCCATGAATAGAACACTGTGGGGCATTGTTTTTTTACAAATAGCTTTTATCTTTTCTTTTTTTTTTTTTCCCACACAGTTGTCTTTTATTTCCTCTCAATGTTGGTGGCAGGAATTGCTGTAGGCCTCACAGGGAACAACCAGCCAACTCGGAGTTTCATAAAACTCTGTGTACAGGCTTAAGCCTGCCCACATCCACTGCTAAGCCCAGAGCTGAGCTCAGGACAGCTGTGTTACCTGCAGCCAAACTCTTTTTCACCAGTAATTCAAATCAGAACACAATCTGATGTGGGATATACCAACATAGCAATGCATCATCCTCTTTGAGCTACCTCAGGAGCTGGAAAGAATACAGGTGTTGCTCATAAAGTACTCTTCTCAGCTGATATAGACAATTTCTCACCTGCCTACCAGTTAGCTTAGCCAGAAAGCAATGTTAAAGGGCCTCTTCTACTCTCTCTACCTTAACTTTGAATATCATGAAGCAGCAGAGAGCTTTTACAAGCGTGTCCACCACCTGAGCTCCTGGATGCAGTCTGAGCTCCCTTGAAGACAGTTAAATGTTAGGAATAATATCAATAAAGAATTTAACCAAGAAGGAAGAGTAGGGAGCATTACACTCTTCTTTGGTCCCTTCCCTTTTTCCTTGCCCAGAAATAACTCTGGAGTGAAAACAGTGAAAAAAGAGTCAGACTTGTGTTTCGTGCATGATTTCCAGCAGCCTCAGCAATACAAATTGGAAGCCACCCATCCAGCCAATGCACGAAGACCACTAACCATGTACTCAATAGCATATTTGCATTTTTTGCTGCCTTTTTGAATTATTTCAATGGCACAGCTCAAGGCAGCTGCAATCAGTGCCTAAGGAGTTACAGCTGTTCATCATGGATGTGTCAAGAAGGAGAGGGTTTCCAGGGATCCTACTGTGCAGAAGGCTGGCAAGGGCTGTGGAAAAGAGAAGGTACTGAAAAGAATTTCTGTAAAGCTGTTTTCCATGGCTGTGGCTTTGGTCACATGTGGTGAATAGCTGAGGTGCTTTTTGGTTGGGCAGCCTGAACATTTTCACAGCAGCTATCAGGCAGTCAGCATCTCAGAGCTGGTGACTAAATTATTGAGGGTATTTTTTTCAGCTATTTTCCTTGATATGTCTTATAAGGTCAAGCATGGAAGAATGTTTGTTATCAAATAGCTCAGTCTTTACATTTGCTGTTTCAGGTTCCCAGCACGTAAGGCTGGGTCAGACTTTCAGTCAAACTCATAATTTTGGGGAAAGTGCTATTCAAAGATGTGTAGGTGAGTACAATAAGCTGCTGAAAGGAGACTTCCCAATTTATTTAGCATAAGAGAAACATAGAAAGTTCTTTTCTTATCCCAAATAAGCCAACGACTTTGTTTTAATTATATCATGGTGAAGGAGGC
Source organism: Leptocoma aspasia (assembly GCA_013399835.1). Lineage (NCBI taxonomy): Eukaryota > Metazoa > Chordata > Aves > Passeriformes > Nectariniidae > Leptocoma > Leptocoma aspasia. The sequence goes on from VXAX01004375.1 coordinate 1,400,484, forward strand.
CCAGTGTTTTTTGCTGCTGACCTTTTAAGATGTCAAAAGCAACATTATTTGCAACTCTAGGCAGTTACCATGGTGCAGTGGACTTATTTTTAGCCAATAGCTGGATGATTAAGCTTGGCAGAGAATGATGTAGATATATGGTGACAGAAAACTTCTCACATGGGATTTGTCCAGAAATCTACTGGGAATCTTTTTTTGGGTAAATGCAAATTGCTTTTATTTGATTAAAGTTTCACTCCAGTCTTCTGTGGTTGCCTGAAACACGAGTGACCAACTTGAAAACAAATTTTTAAAAAAATTTCTACATTGTAAGAAATTTTCATTTCTAGAGGTAAGTGTAGAAGATATATATTGACAATTTTAATACAAATCAAATGATTCACAGATTATGGAATCTTTTTCCATATGGCACCCACACAGTGCAGTTTTATGGGTCTAGCTTTCCAGCTGCATCAGTTTATGGGAGGTGTATATGCCTATGACTCTCTCTTGGTGCTGAACATATTTCATGTCTTACCTCCCACCACTGTGGCAAAGGTAAACAAAGCAGGATTTAAAAGACAGAAGAGGATGAATAAATCCAGCAGTCTGTGTGTCATCCAAAGCCAGAAGATAGAGAGGAAGGGATATGTAGCAACAGGAACCTCATGGAAATTCCTGACAGTTATGCCATTCTCCCACAGATTTTACAAATGTTTTGGATAATCCTTAGTGCCATAATGACAGGGACTGTACACATGAATGCAGATGATGTTTAACAAATGTCTTTCCTCTCTCTTTCTCTGTGTGTGTATATATGCACATTCATACGTATAAAATTACGTTCATCTCTTAAACAGAACTTTTATTGCAAGACATATCCTAAGGAGCTTCATGAACCATAAAATGTGACAACAAAGCAAATAGGTACCATGTGCTCTACACAGTCATGGGAGAGACATTTACAGGCACTCAGGGATCACAGTGATATACCTGCATGGATTCAGGTTATACCAAGCATGAAGAAACTCTAGAATTGTTAGAATAGTTATGTGCATTTTCAATGCTTATTTCATATATAAATTCTACGTATTCCAAGACACTAATGTGATTTAGGTGCAGTTTTTTCTAATGGTTACATGACTAAAATGTGGAAAAATAGCAGTTCCTAGGCTTTTGGAAGTGGAAATTGGGGAAAATGTTAATGAAGAAGATTCATGGAGACTGATGTTAGGCAGAAAGGCAATTAAGGCTGGCCTCAAGCCTGTTCAGCACCAAGAGACAGGCACTGTAGGCGTATAAACATCCTATAAACTGATGCAGGTGGAGAACTAGACCCATAAATCTGAAATCTGGCTGGCACTATGTTGGTATCCTGTAAAATGCTGCTATCTGTTCAGGTATGGGTATAATATGCTCGTTGAACCACCTATGTGTGTCCTCCAAAGCTCTTACCATGAGAAACAGTGTACACCAAACATTTGTATAAGCATGCTAAAATAAAGTTAATAGAATAAATAAAGAAGGAAATTGATCAGAAAATATCTCTCCTTCCGCGAAGTAAAAATTGATTACAGAAGAGAAAGCAAAGCACAGTGAAATTTTAGGTTACCTTTAAAAATATCCTCTCCTAAGAGTTCCCTGTCACAATCAGTTTGTATTCAGTCCATTGTAACCAGATGAATCGTGGAATATTATAGAAGATGTAACTTCTGAATGTGCTTTAATAACATACAGTAAATGCTGGCCTTACTAAAACTTAGTAAACTTATGAAAGCAAACAACAGATTCAGAATCAACATCTAACTTCTCTGCAACCTAAAGAATAAAAAATTCAAGATATTCTTGCTTTCACCCTTATCAATACAACTCTTTCTCACCGAGATGCTTATTCTGAAAAAAGGGATATTCTACTTTTTAAAAAAAAAATTTAGATCTTTTTACAAAACTCACTGAAAACTTAAATTTTCATGGTATTTTTTCAGTAAAACCAGATATGTTTGCAAAATCAGATGCATTTTTTTAGTTGTTCTTTGTTTGAACAAGGAGGGGGGTTTATTTCTTATATGTGCTTCTAGATCTCAATTTTTTTTGTTTTTGTTTCAAAAGGTCTTTGCAATTCATAACTAATGTAGAGAGGGAAACCTTATTTTCTTGGTCATTGTTTGGCCAAAACTGATGAAAGAGTTCTTGGATAGTGTGAGGGAGATTTAGAGGAGAAAGAGGAGAAGATGAGGAAAATCAATGAATGTTGAAAGAGGTTGCAAAATGAGAAAATTAAAATTTTAGCCTCCTGCAGGAGCAAAATCAATTATGGTAGTGCATTGTTGATTTGGGTTACAATTTCTTTCTGCACGTGAAATGGAAATAGGTGAAGTACAAAATGTGCACCCTATTTCTGGAAGTTTACAAAAATCATTAACTGTGCACTAGCAAGCTGCCAATAACAAATGAGCCCAAGATCATAAATACAATTTTTGTGTTGAATTATTTGACTAGTTAGAGTCAATAAATCTTTAAATCAGACCTTCCTTCTGAGGTATCTTTTATTGTGTGCTTTCACATTCATGTAGCTTTATTGATTGTATCTTCTTCGCTGCCATATGTTAAATTGCAAGCAGTAAAATTGAAACATTAAATCACATTCCTTTCCTTTCATGTGTCACTTACCTATTGGGAACATATGTTACACTGGCACAATAAAACTTGCCCTGAAGGCGTAGTCTGTGTACACAAAGCTGTGAAAATGGAGGCATATAAAAATGTCCCAGTGTCTTACCTGAAGATTAAGCTTCAATAAAATAAAATTATAAATAGTTCAAACATAAAATATGACTTGTAATGATGTAGTAACAAATTCTCCAGAGTCCATGGCTGTAAAAGGAATGCAGAGGATATCTGCAGCATGTGTCTTCCAGCAGATTTCACCACCCCACCCATGATGCAGGTCACAATATTTCCTTGAAAGGGTTTAACACAGACACTCTTCCCTTCAGTTGAATTTTTTGCCAGATTAACCTAGCTAATATTTCTTCTTCATATAATGTTTTTTTTTTTCTATTCATCTGAGACAGCTGAAACCTGCACAAAGAAAATTAATAATAATGTCAATATGTTTTAAAATAATATCTGATATCTAAGTAATTGATGTTAGTGCATAAAGTATTTACTTATGCCTCCCTTAGAACTAGACTGATTGGTTCTTTCTTAGACACAGGCTGCTGAACTACATAAGACTTCTGATAAAATAATGCCTTAAGGCTCCTACCTTTATAAAGAACTAGGGTAGATAATTAGATTAAAATCTAGCTTTTAGTCAGTTTTTTTCCTTACTCATAAGCACCAGATGATCCTCATACTAATTTCCCAATACTTTGATTATGAACTTATATTATACAAACAATGTACAAGCTTACTAAAAGGAAGTGAAAAGTGCGGAATTTGGGTTTTTAGCAGAATGCGTATTTCAGAAAGTTTTGCTTCTCTTGTTTCTTCTCTCTTGTCTGGCCTTGGCAGAGATTTTTCAGTAGTGAGCAGAAGCATGGCATGGCAGTTTGAAGAAAGTGAAGAAAATATTTTTTACAGCTGAATGTTAAGTTAGCTGAAACCAGAGAGCATATAATTGCCAAAACCACACTGGAACTAACTCACCTATTCTTCCTAAAAGTGCCATGGGGTTTTCATTTCACAATTGGTCCATGGGACACTAGAGTTTATTGTTTATTTCATTGCAAAAGGCTGTGGAATATTGAGACTGAAAGTAACTTTAGTTTCATTTCCAAAAGGAAGAACAAAGTTTAACTGATATTTTCTAGAGCATGAGTCCAACAAAACAGCTGGAGTTTCAATGAAAAGGACTTCTATCTCCATTATAAAAATGAATTTTCTGTGTTGTTTGGGAGAGATTCTTGGTTCCTTCTTCTGCTGTGTGGTCATAATGCAACAGTTTGACTATACTTATCTGTCTCATCCAATTCTTTTTCTTCTGACTATAGTCCTTGCAAATGAGTTTTTCAGTAAAAAATCAAAACAATGTCTGACTTAATAAGCATTATAAATAAAAGCTGTCAGTTCATCCAATCCTTATTATTTCATCATGAAAAGTCTGATTTTGAGGCATTATCTGTTGCTTTTTATTCTCAAACTCAGGAGGGAGCAAATCAATTGCAAATGCAAAATTTGTCAAAGGCCTTGGGCCCAACCCTTGCAGAAGAAGTACAGCCCATGCTAAATGGCTGTGCTCCACAAAAATTACAATGGGGTAGTGGGAAGGAGTCTTCAATCCTGGCCAGAAAAACTGGTTATGCAGCTGGGTCACAGATGCTAATTTAGAGGAAGGGGTACAGAAGTGACTGCAGGCATTTTCTTTCAAAAGATTTGATCTGCTATATCTGAATATGAATGCAAAACAGGGAGGATGTAACAATTTTTATGTAAGTCTTCTTGTAGCTGTTGCTGCCCTCTTTGTCAATCAACCTTCAAATCACCAATGAATGCATCAGTCCCATGGATGTGTATCTTAGGGTAGGATACACTTCAAATTTTAGCCATTTGAGGTTTGATACTGAAGTATGAGCTGGTTACCCTTCCTCTACAGCAAAGCAAGATTTTTCAGAGACATAGATTTCTATTTTAGATAAAGGTAAGCCAGTGTTTGGATATGCTGAGTTTTTTGGGGGTTTTTTGGGGGTTTTTTTTGGGTTGGGTTTTTTTTTCTTTTTTTTTTTTATTAACAAGAAAGGAGTTTAGATGATTTGATCAGAAATCAGCTTTTTTCATACTCTTTAAATACCACTCCTAGTTCTCATTTATTATTCCTATAGAGCTGGATTCTACAGACTTCTGCCAATCCTAAGGCAGCCCCTTCCTGGACAGCTAATACCACTGTTTTCAGAGTTGATTGGGCTGTCCTTACTTCTCAATGAATTAGCATGGTCAAATCTGGCTCTACTCCCAAGCATGTTGAATGAGGTTGGCTAAGAACCTTAGTTCTTTCCTTGATTTACTGTGAACAAATAGTTAAAACAAAATTCAAACCAGATAAATAGATCATTTATGTAATGTAATATGTAATAACTCATTTATGTAATAACTCATTTATGTAATGTAATTTATGTAATAACCCATTCCTACCACCCCCTGCTACTGGGACATTATGAATACAAAATATCATTATGGAATTAGAATTTTGAGGATTAGCTGCATTGAAAGTTCCATGCATGGTTACATGTAGCTCAGTTTTGTGAGTGCAGTTCCTCAGGGTGCATTCTTGTAGAATCATCCAAAAACTTTAAAAAAACCCCAAACCCCATTATGCTTGTGAAACTGTGGTTGTATTGCTTAGAGTGAAAATGCAGCACAGCAAAAGACAATATTTCTAATGCAATGATAGTGTCTTTTCATCTGTGCCTTTGTGTATTAAAAAACAAAAAAAGTGTATGGTTGCGTTTAAATCATAGCTGGGCAGATAAGGCAGGTCTTTAAAAAAACCAGAGTAAGCTGGTCTGCACTGAAGTTTCTGTTGTTGCAGAGAAATTGCAACTAAGGAAACTCACCAAAGTTAGGCTGAATGTCTCACAAACACACATATATACATAAATAAATAGATATATACAAGCCTGTACAGCCTAAAGTTCACTCTTGAACAAAAGCTCTGTCAGAGCTTTTACAATAAGAGCCTCTGACATTTTGAGTCAGGTAATGCTTTGAGGTAGAGCTGTAAAGACAGTGTGGAAGACTTTTAATCTGAAGGAAGCCAGATTTAATTAGAATACATGTTAGGACAACTCTGTAAATACAGCTCATCACAACTCAGTCATACACAGTACAGAAAACAGGGTTTATGTACAGCTCTCCACTGTGCCTCTGCAGGGATGCTCTCAGCTTCTGGCCAGCTCAGTAGCTTTGAGTTGCAGCAAAATTAATACAGCTCTTTCTGGCCCTGGGGAAGTTTTTCTTTCCTCATTTCTGATCCCTGGTTGTCTCTGCCTGTTGCTCCTCTCAGCAATCTCTCCCACTCCCTTGTGTGGGGACTTTTCTGTGATTTTTGACTCTTTGCTGGCCAGCTTGCAATCTCTGAAATCTTGTACCCGCTGAATGAATTAAATAATGTCCAAGGAAGCAAAAATTTTTTTACCCACAGAGTTTCACCTGATCCGGTGGTGTTTCTTACAACAACGTAACACACAAACAGAAACAAACAAATAACAGTACTATTAATGTATGTATGCAGTAGTACTATTATATATACATATGTGTGTCTGTGTGTGTGGGTGTATTCCTTAGCAACAATACCATTCACTGATCCTAGGCAAGAAAGAAAGGATACATGGAGGGTTTTCAGTACCCAGTGCAAGACTGGAAGTGCTCAAATATCAAATGGCTGAATCACACCTATGGCAAAGACTGGTTCACATATGCAGGATATTTTTACACAGAATTTGGCTAAAGAGCCTAAGCAGGCAATAGGGTCTTTCTGATAATTATCCAAAGTGTACCACAGGAAGATTCCTCAAAGAACCCAACAGATAAAACCAGATAACCAAGACTTTGTATACAGAGAAATCCCTTCAGATCAGTAAATAAGAAGCATTAAATTGAGAATATCTCTGAATTACTTTTATTCTTTAGGGAACTGGCACCAACCCAAGATGAGCTGTAGTTCAGAGTCTAGATAAAAACAGCATAAGCTTCAACCTCTCTTTCTTGCAAGAAGACATTCCGAGTTTTGGTTGCTCTATTTAATTTTGGTTTTATTTAAATGGGAGGAATAATAGCGGTCATACATATTCTATTGCTTCCAGGGGATTTAATAATTTTTTTTCTCAGTGTTAGATATGTCAATACTCCTGAATGTAGACTGCACAACAAAATTGCATCTTATGCCACCAGCAGTTTGATGCAGGGGAGCTCACATACAGGGAAGTTTTCTATTCAGAAAAGGAAAGTCATATTTGACGACAGAGTTTCTAAAATGTGTTTTCTAATTATTCCAAGCTAGTCACCAAAACCCAATTAGGTGAATGCAAATATGACTCCTTGAAACAAAACCACATTATTGCGTAATAAAGATCTATTCAACATATATTTTAATAAGAGACAAGCACAATACATAAAATAACTTCTAAAATATTTTCTTCATAATCCTTGCCACCAACTCTTGAATAGAGGAAATTTCTGGAAAATCTCCATATCCTAGCAATATTTATTGCTATTTAGTTCAGCACTCCTGTTGCAAATTTAACTCCTTCTTTATAATTTTGTTAAAAATAGAGAGCAACTTGACAAAAGTAATTTTAAAAAAAAACAAGCCCTAACACCCAAAGAACCGCCATCTTCCAATACAAAAATGTATGAAATTTTTTAGACAATAATTTAAGATAGACACTATTTGAAAATCATTTTTAGATTGATGAAGATAAAAATTTCTGGCCTTAAAGTAATTATTATTTATATTTTTTCTTGATTAGAAAATTAACTACATGAATTTTCTCAACACTCACAACTTTTCTTAAAAAGCAGAAAACTTTTCTTGTTTAGTTATGGCATTGGTGAGATTAACTCATATTTTGTTCCTCAGTTTACAGCTCAAAGAATATTTGTCTGCATGTTGCATCTGCCTATTCAATTCACTCAGATCACAGGGGAACAGATAACAAAGGGAACAAACAATTGAGATAGTTAAAGTGTTAAAAGGAGCAAGAAAAAATATTTTAAACATTGGTAAACCTGCTCCCAGAATGGTATAATGGAAGTGGCTTGAGAAATACTAAGAAGAAAACCATACCTCCTGTGTGGAGTTTTACTTTCCAAAAACCCTCCAGCTTTTATGTAAAACTACTCTCTAACACTCTTTCCCTTCTCAAAGGTGCTTAGATTTTCTTGAGACAAAAAAATCCTCAAAGCAAATCCTGAAAGAAATCATGCCACTTCATATCTTTTGTTCACACTTACCATGTAGCTCATGTTTTTTTGTAGTAAGGCCGAGGTGTGAAATTTGCCTTTTGTCTTGTTTCACCCAGTCAGCAAAGCAAACCATTCTAGGCAGTGCTCCAGGAGACTAACCTCCACAAAAAGTAAATCTGGTTAATATTAGTAGCCTACAATGCACTGCCCACCCTTGTAGGATGGTGATGAAACCATTTTTCCCATCTGACATTCCAACATGCCATCTCCGAAATTTAATAGCTAAATCTACTTTAGAAAGGTATTTCCAAGTATCCCACATTTACAGTGTTTTCCTGCAGGCTGAATTTATTTTTAAAGTCTCTGCATCTTTGCTTGTCCAAGAAAAGGACGCCAAATGCCATTCCTATCAATTACTAAATACATATATATATGATCCATTTGGAAAGTATTGCAAAAATTTGAAACTGTAAATATCTTTGCAAGCTTCATGAGAATCAGACCGATATGCTTAAAGGTGCTATGAATACACGAGTACCAGATGTACTGGGCTACAGAAAACATCACTCCTTTTTGTTATTTACTAATTAGAGTCCACATGGCAGGCTATTGGTAAAAAGTAATGTGTTCACTAAGGAGGTTCATAAATGATGAGCGGTGTCAGCATTTACTGAGATAGAAATAGAGAAAACAAAGACATGTCAGTGTTTAACATGATCAAACTAATGGCAGCACAGCTTTGAATTTGTAGAAGTTCCAAACCACCTGGTTTCCACAACGTCGAGCTCAGGGTGGAATTATTTTTCCGGTTCTCCTGTAACACTGCCATGATGGAGGGTTGGTTTTCCAAAATACATATAATGAAAACAAGCCTGGGCAGTTGTGTACACCCAAAACACTCCGCAGGACAAGGCCCAGATGTGAACAAATGGCTCAGATGTACACTTTATAACCCTTGTGGTTATTTTCTTCTGAATTTAAGGGGGAAAAGTAGCAAATGATGTATTTTTACATAGTTCAGAAAATATTTGATACCAGCCAACCTTATCTCAAACTAGTAGGTCTTCTCTTGCGTTTTGAATCAGATGCATGCTATTGATTCCAGTACAATTGCTGCATTTTACATGATTGCATGTGATCCAAGTTTTGATTATGGTCTGTGGGTATCCTTGCAATATGAATTGATTGATTGTACAGTTCTTTAGTTGTAATAATAAATATGTAAGGCAAACTAAAACCAAGATTATAAGTGTAATAAATAGCACAATAATTTCATAAAAAGTATAATTGCAATATTGAGGACTAGGGAAGAGAATTGGAGAGTAAGATTAATAACTGAAATATTTTTTCTCTTCCCAAGTAAATTTGGAGACCCATTTGTCCATAATTTAATGATATGTATCTGAGATCACTGAGACTGTTCTTTCATCTAGCTTGGATTCACTTCCTCAAAATGTAGCTGTAAACAAACCAGGTAGCAAGTTTAGCCAGACATCTCCAGTCTCACTGTGCCTGATGCAGAAAGGTAGGGTTATTTCCCCATTTCTTTTGGGAGTGAATGAACTCTACCTCTGGGTATCAGTCTCTTCTCCCAGGTAACAAGTGACAGGAAGAGAGGAAGTAGCATCAGGTTGTGCCAGGGCAGGTTTAGAATGGATATTAGGAAAAATTTATTCACTGGAAGGATGGTAAGGCATTGGAATAGGCTGCCCAGGGAAATGGTGATCCCTGGAAGTGTCCAAATGTGTGTGGATGTGGCACTTGGGGACATAGTTCAGTGGTGAATACAGCAGAGCTGGAATAATGATTGGACTTAATGATCTTAGAGGTCTTTTCCATGCTTGATGATACTATGATTCTAAGAGTTGTTAGGAAAAAAATTCATTTCCTTCAGTATGAATTATCAGGATGAGTTTATTTATAGCAAGCATTAATTCAGTGATTCAGTGTTGCTAGTTTATGAATTCAATGCCCTTTTCAGATTTTCAGATATTCAATGCACTTTTTAGATTTTAGCTGTTCCAACTCATTAGATTATCAAAGAAAACTTTTGTATCCAAAGCATACAGGTTTGAGGTATACCAGCATGAAGTTTTGAAGGCTTTCATTGAAATGACGTACTAGACTTCTATCAGAAATCAGTAAATTTACAGAATATTGTTCTGGAGTTTATAACTGTTTTTTCATTATTAGCAATGAGTCACATTTTCTTCTGGCATAAACTGGCACAACTCCTTTGAAATCAATGAGACTATGCCATTGTATTACAACTGAGAATTGAGCCCTTTGCACCAGGTTCTACTTGTTGATATTCTGTGAAATAAAAGTGCTTTCATTTTGAGTTGAGCCCTCAGGATTGCACCAAATAGTCTGGCAATTTTGTATGCCAAAACTGTGGGCTGTTGTTGGTGTGTGGCAAATGCGTAGATGATATACAGAGGAACTGGAAACAGAAAGAAATCTCTGCTTGAGCTATTTCATCCTCCACATGTGGTGCCACTTTAGTCAACAAAAACAGTTTATTTCTTTATGTGTGTCTAATTTTCTCTTTTCTTGCTTTATTTGGGCTATAACTATTTTGAAATTGTTGTTTTAGTTAATTTTTTGATTGAGTGCCCAGAAGCTTTTGCTCTGAAGGAAGAAAGCTTCAAAGTGTGAAAATTTCAGCATTTAAAATTAAGATTCTGTCTTACAAATATTTGCAAACATGCTCAATTCAGAGGTAGTCAACCTAAAATTTCTGAACTATGAATGTTTTGCAAGCATATGGTATGAACAGATGATATAGAAGGGGATAATAGGAGTTTGTAAGAACAGCCTAGCAATATCACGGCTGAGTTCTAAAGTTATCCATCTAACTGAATCCAAAAAACTACTATAACTTGCTTAGCCATGTAGAGTTACTCTCTATATAAGTACTATAACTGTGGTTATTAATTTACATTTAAAATAAAATGAATATATATTTAGTCTTAGTGATGCGTTTTGGATTCTGTTCAAGGAATAAACACTAAGGTTTGTTTTTTTTTTCAAATTGTGTACCACCATTTTAATTGTATGGGGCTATGTTTTGGGTTCATACAAGAAATAGGTGTTTTTGTTATTGCTGAGCAGGGCTTACACACAGCCAAGGTGCTCCTCACCTCAGCCCACTTGCAAGTAAGTTGGAGGTGCATGAAAAGCTGGGGGGGACAGAGCCAGGACAGCTGACCCGAACTGACCAAAGGCATGTTCCAGACCATATGGAGTCATGTTCAACATATAAAGCTGGTGGGAAAAGAGGAAGAGTTACATCATTTGTCTTTCCAAGTCACAACTTACTCTTCTGATTCTCTCTCCCATTCAACCAGAGGAGGATGAGTGAGTGATTGTGTGGGTTGAGTTCAATCTGGGGTTAAACCATGACAGTGGAATAGAACAGAGTGAAATAAATCCTATGCCTGAGGACACTGAGCACTGAAACTAGGAAAAGTAAGAAATTAATGTGATATCACAGCTATGAAAAAAGAGATAAATGAGGGAATGAATAGGTTGGTACTGTACTATGTAAATAAAAGTGTGATTCCTACATTTCAGATAGGAAGTAGCAATCAAAGACGATCAGGCATGATCTAACCTTTCAACCTTTCTGAAAGATTGTTGGAGATATTATATTTTATTTCAAGGCCAGTAGAGACCATTACTGTTATCCATTTTAAGCTTTCGTATCATAAACAGAAGAATTAAGCCAATGATTTTGCACTGTCCCCAAAATTTTTGATTGAACCAGTAAACATCTTTCAGCAAGATATCCTAAAGGCTCATCATGATGAAGAGCAATACCTAGTTTATTAATAAACCACCCTCTTAAGCTATTATACTATTTTTCTTACAATTTCAGCCCTTAGATCTGGTCACATTTTCCACTGGATTAAAGACTGTTCTACAATTTTAGCAATGTGATGGATGAGTAAAATTTTCTGATGACCTTAGAGACAATGCAGCTAGGACACTAGAAAAAAGGACAGTGTGGAACAGCAGATTTAGGTAAATATAAGGACTCAGAAAGAAATGAGAGGAAATATGTGATGTCAGTTTAGTGAAATAAATTCTCATCACAGGAGAAACATGGCAAAAGAAATCACATTTTTGCCAGATGCATGAAAAGCAAAACATATGGCTTGTTTGTCTCACATTTTTCGCATATTTCTTCTGTGTTGACAGACAGGTTTTGGGAAGATGGAAAGTGCCTTTCATTTCAGTGAAAGATCCATAACTTTTTATCTTTCTTATTTCTATGTTTTCCAGCTTGCAAGGACTGCCTCAAATGGTTAAAAATTATTCCAAAGAACGTTAAACCAGGCATATATTGGAAAAATTAAAGAACAATCAAAAATCAGAAAGTTTGACTGAGTCCCACAATTCTTTAGAACAGGATTTTAGCAATGAAAGGAAACAGTACTTAAATATCCCTTTATTTTTTAAGATAGAGGAAAATCTGTTAAACCTGGTTAAAAAGTTAAATTCCTGATTCATCTGACCAAGAGTAAAAAAAAAAAAAAAAAAAGAAAAGAAATGCAAATCCCCCAGATTTTTCTACACTCATAAGTGCGGCAGTCCCTAAATATAGATGCCTAGTGCTGGGAATAGACTTCACAGATGGGCTCCCTAGTTTGTCTCAGTCAAGGGAGACATTTTGGCAGNCTTTAAAAAAAAATTTGTTCCTTTGCTTCTCGTCTTGCCATTTTTGAAACAGATTTTTTTTGTTGTTAGAGTTGTATCAAACTGCGACTCAAAACAGTGCAGTAGCTTAGTTATGGGTAAGTGCCGCTGTGCTGGTAGTTAAAGACAGCAGTTTAGAGCAACATGTCTTTAAAAATGATCCCAGAGTGCTGACATCAACAATTTTTGTTATGGAGATGAGAAATGATAATTAGTAATTAATCTCCAACATATAGGTTGGCAGTAAAAGAATTACCATGGATTAAAAACCAGAATTACACAAGTCATGTAACAAGGACAGAATTAGGCTGTACATCAGGAAGGTATTTAAACATCTGACTTAAGAGATGTCCTCTGAAATGCACTGTTTTAAAGCAGGAGTGCAATGGAGTCAGTGAGATAAAATAGCAACCAATAGGGCTATTCATGCCTGTAAGTGTTTAAATATTTTGAGGGTAACTAAGGATATGTTTTGCATGAAGAGTAACACAAAATTCAGTTAATGAATATGCTTTCAGCTGAATATTTTAACAGTATGCAGCAACTGTAATAATAATCTCTCTGAGAAGAAGTAATGTAAAAATTGAATCAGGGCCCTGAGATGTGTGTCTTTGTACAATACCTTTATAAATCATTCCTGCTGAACCAAGTCAGCATCCTGCTATGCACAGCTGCTTGTCCAGGGAAGTTCAAATAGAAAAAATATAGAAAAAAAATTAATGTGGAAAAACACTATACAGTTGAAAAATTAGGCAAGCACAGTTTGTACTGGATAATTAGTCACATATTGGCAAGTCCTGAGTATCCAGGGTGTCACCAGCTCAGAAGTCATTTGACATTCTGATTTAGCCTGTAAATATCTAGTCACATGCTAAATAAAACAGTCATTTTTTGCTAATGCTGTTTTAGCAAAAAATTCTTTATCTATTTAAAAACTCCTGCCAGTGTTTTGGAATTTCAGCATACAGAACAACTGGAGAAGCAAGTCCTTAACTAAGCTACTCAGAAATTTCTCTACTCTTTTGAAATGGGTTATCCACATGCAGTAATCTGTCCTATGACAGTTGCTCACACTTTGTTGAGCTGAGCCAAGAAAAATGCAGGTAAGATCCAGAAAGGCGATGGTAACTAAAACAAAGTTTGTTGTATTGCAATTAAAGGTTAACTTAGATTAAAAAAAATATTTCACAAAAAATGACTCATGCAACTTTGGTTAAAAACAAAAAAGTCCATTTCAGAGATTGCCCAAGGAAAATCCTGCTCCATGAAAGTGGACAGAAATGGTACTCTTGGAATGAGCAAAGGAGCTTTACAAACAGGCCAGGTAATAATATTACCCAAACAATTAGACACATTTTGTAACTTAGGAATTACAATTGAATTGAATTGATTTGAAATTAATAAAATCCACTCCAATGCACATACATAGAGGATGAACAAGAAATGCTTTATCCATTTACAAAACAAATGAATGAATTTTTTACCATTTCTCCAGATGCATTAGATTAAAAGGAGATCAAGCCAAGGAGACTGTTTCAGACTGCTAAGAGCAAATACTCCATTAAAATCAGATTAACACTGAAAGCACAATTGTTCTACACATTTTTCTTATAGATTTTAGTGTCGCCTACTAGGGTGCAAAATACAGATGATGACTGGAAGTGCTAGGTCAGGGACTAAAGGTGAATTCAAGGTGAGAAATGTCTTAAGAATAGAAAGAGAGAAAGAAACACTAAGTATATGCAGCCAGAAAATCTATAAGATGAATTGGTATGATGGTGTAGTTTATGCTTCCCCTTAGGGATAGTGTACTTACTACTAAGTAGATGATATCGATGCCAGATCTGAAATAAGAAGAGTGCTTTTGCTTTTTTTGCTATGAGCAGAATTTAGCAATATCTACAGGGAAATACAAGGGTCTGGATTATACTTATTGTAAGACAGGCAAGAAATTAAAAGTGGGAAAATATATTAGCATAGATTTGTGACAGCTGGATATGTAGAGAGAGATGATAGGTTTTCTAGCATTTGCATTCTTTAAACACTGTTCTAGATTAATAGGCTTCTATTACCTAGGGCTTGACATTCATAGATATTTATATTAGTTTTCCCTCAATTATTTAGGGGATAGTCAAAGATTATTGAGATTTCATTTTATTGGCAATCCAAGACCTATTTCTAAACTATTGGAATGTACTCCGTGTTTCAGGAAGAAATCACAAGAGTAGGAAATCTCACTGGCAAAGTATTTTTATGACAATAACTGAAAAAATCTTTTAGTCTAAATAGAATTTATAAAGTTGCTTATCTGCCTCTGAATAAAAGGCATGCTGTGTCTTTAGAAATAGGAAAGAACAAGAATGAGGAATAATACTTAAAAATAAAAGCAGTAGACAAATAGCTACTTGCATCATTCATGAATGGTCATTTGACTCAGAGGTCAGAGTTTTGATCTCCATCCACCAATCGTTATAGCTCAAATAACATCAGCACGCTGCAATCACAGAGTAATATGGTAATAAAAATAAAGCCTACTGGCACTTGACAATAGTTTGGAATAGTAAAAGTGGTACAGTGATATGGCAAGTGAGGTCAATGTCTAGTTAGGAGCTGTAATTGTTTACGAGCCTGTCTGGAAAAGCAGGTTTTGATGTTTATGCTCAAAGTTCTTGGTGAGCAGAGATTTGGCCAGACTGGTGGAAAAAGTAATGCTTCCTAAAAGAAGTTCAGCTTTCAGAATGGTTTCCAGCCCTTATATTTTTGTTCATAAAGGATGAATAGCCATTAGGACTGCAAAGCAGTCCTTGGGGCTTGTGATTCAGGCATGACAAAGACAGCTGACAACATAGCTGCAGATTTGGTACCAGTGATTTTAAGCTGTGTGCTTCTTATTTTGACATGGTCTCAAATACGATTTTTCTGACCAGCCATTTAGTCATGTTCTTTAGAAACACATACCTATTTCTCCCCTGTTTCTGTTTGGTTACAATGTTGTTTGCTGTAAGTCCAAAAAAGACTTTAACAATAATGCTTATTATTTCCGTCACCTGTGGCTCAGTAGATGGGCTTAAGCAGTTCAGTGAATGTATTTTTGGAGGCCAGACAAAACCTCAGTGGAAACAAAACTAGACATTCAAAAGTCCAAGCCATGTTTATGTAGTATTTTCTAATATTTCACATGCAATTACAGTTAGTGTCTGGCTGCCCTCTGACTTACCTGCCTCTGCTTTGTGGTTTCCCTAGTCAATAATTTAAACATAGAAAAAGAAGAAATGTTTTTATCTCTGTCTGTTTAATGGATTTTAGGAGCTGAGTAAAAGTGAATTTACAAATGGGCCAGACAGGGATATACAAACTTGAAAATAGATTTCAGACCTGTTATTTAATTCAGGAAGCATTTACAGGTGGTGAATATTAAATATTTTCATCTATTCTGAGTTTTACTGATTACTTTTTAAGATTACTTTTCCTTCTGTAGGGAAATTAAAACTTCAGGAATCACGGCTAGTGTAAACTGAGGTCTTGATTTTAGAAAGCGATGACCCTAAAAATTAAAATTTATTATCAGATCAATTTTTTTTGGTCAAAGTTGAGGACTTTTGGACATACAGTTGTATTGCTTGCAACAGAATTTGAGTTTGCCAATAAGTTCATGCATGGATCCATATCACTGTTTTTCTGAAGTATGAGGACATCCAAGTTCATTCCTCATTTCTCATAAATAGGAAATGATTATATTGTCTTATTTTCCCTTAACTGCGTATGACTTGGCCGTAGCTCCCTTTGCAAGAACAAATTGTTTAAATCAAATTATGGTGTGTATACCAATAGCAGTGGTAAAGCTACTTCAAAGTATATGCAGAAAAATATCTGGCCCCCTGCCTTTTCCCCGGAGAAGATGTGGAGCAGCTGTTTGGGCAGGGAGCTCCGGCCGCTCAGCTCCGGGGAACACGCAGGGATGGCTGTGAAGGTGGGAGATGCCAACGCCACAACTTCTGCAGCTCGGTTCTTACTTTGCCATGGCATTTGTCTGTTGCAGAAAGTACAGATAGGTGCTTTTGGCTATGAAAATATGCCTCCTGTTTGTAGCTTAGGTATGAATATTTCTGCAGTCAACATAGTCTTGTGACACCTTCATCTAGATTACAGACATGATTAGCTAAGATTCCTCTTATAGTTAATTTTTTAGCTAGTAATAATTAGACTCTGTTATGCTCAAAAGGAAGGAGTAGAAAGTTGTATGGTATCAGTAATCCTTTGGTAAATATATTGCTTAAAATAGATCAGATAAATCACTCTCCAGAACTAATATTTTTGTCAGTCTACAAAAGAAGTCTTGACACTAGTTAATACACGTGTCCACATTGTAAGCTTTTAGTGTTGGGTCAGATGAATCCCAACATTTGTGCTGAAAATGTTCACAGTGACTTAGAATAACTTGATGAGACTGGAAATAAGTTGAATAATGAGTGGAATTATTCTTTCAAAAGGTTACACAAAATAGCTATAGAAAACCTAAGCCTGAAAGTTTTGAGAATGCAGATACTACAAGTCCACATTCAAATGCCAAATGTTTTTATGGTTGTACATTCTCTACATGGGTGCAAATGTTGGCATGCTGCTTTAAATCATCATCTAGTATGGGACACTGGCCAGGGACAGATATTTAGCAACAAGTATATAAAGCTGCCTTGTAGACAACCATCTAAGAAATTTTCAGTGGGAAATTTTTACTTACCCTCTACCAGATAATGGTGTGTTGATGACCCATATAATAAGGGATTGGATAAAAAGGACTAAGTGGATGGGAATCTCACTTAACAAAAGACGTTCACAACAATTTCTACTGGAGTTGTGATCTCCTCAGTGCTCAGAGAAGAATAAAACTTAAAAAAATAAACTACTAGACTACTTGTCTATGTTTTAGTCTTGCTGTTCTTTTGTTAATTCCTCCATGCAAACAGACATATGAATACAGAGGTTTTGTATTGCTGTGCTGGTATAGTTAATACTGCTATAGGACTTGATTAAATAAATAAAGTATTTGGTTGAAACAGTGATATATTATTAACTACCATTTGCCTTCTTTGGTTGGAAGAAATGCAGAGTTCATAGCCTTTAGTTTGGGTGAGGTGGTAGTATTAGAAATGAGTTAGTGAAAACAGCTTAACTGTCCTCTATATAAAGAATAAAGTTGGTAAACAAATCCCACTTGGAAAACAAGCAGACTGTAGAGCTTTGGCAGCCTTGCTTTTGTATTATTTTTGCCTTGTGTTGTTTTTTTAATTAAATGAAGCAAGGCAGAGCACTCAGAGCATGACTCAAGCTATTGCTAAAAGTATTAAATTAGATTAGTTTGGCATTTAAGTCCCAGCAATTTTGACTCAGATTCTTGGACTGTAAAGAAGGGAAGCCTTGAGGAATGAGGCTGAGGTCATTCCTTCTGAAAAGTCAAGTCCACATAAGCATCAACACAGAATATTCTTCTGAACACTATTTTTCTCTCATCCACGTGCCTTGGTTATGCAGTATGTCTTAGCAAGACACTTTATTAGATGTTTCTGAATATAATTTGGGAGGGGAGAGAAGAGAGGAAATTGCAGGACCTTATATATGGGGTGTGTGTAGGGCAAAGGCACTGTGTACATATAAATCCTTTGAGGTTTTCTCATGGTACCAAGTGTCCTTTTTCAGAATGTTTCCATCCACTGAGCCTAGTCTACCACAATATTGAGAGTTTGTGTTGCCTCTGCTCCCGCTCTATACACCACAAACTGCACCAACAGGAGGCTTCCCTAAAAGGGGACACCAGCTTCATCTTAGTGCTGGGGGACATACCCAGACTAAAAACTATGTAGAATAATTTAAATTTCACTATGAAGAGCCACAGCTCATAAATTGCAAAGATCCTCTTCTGCCTGTGCAGAGACTATGTTGTTTTTCTTATTTTCCTTCTGCTTTTCTTCCTGGCGGACATGAGCTCAAGAACTGTAGTTTTAATATAAGGTGAAGAGACAGAAACATTTAGAAAAAAACAAAGTACGACATAAGACTAAAAGGTTAAGTAGGTTCAGCCCCTCTGATTAAAAAAATAAAAAGTCATCTACTTTATGCTGGAACATAATGACCTTTCATTTATTTACTACTGTCTGACAGCAAACCCTCTGTGCCTTCAGATGTTTGCAGAGCAGAGCACCCAGCTCTGACCTCACTTCTTACTGAGACTTTCCTGTTATTCTAATGCCAATATTTACCAGCCATGACTACTGATGCTTGTAAGTCCATATGCTCTTTCTGCAAGGAAGTCTGTCTCATTTGGGAGGAAAATTACATTTTATTTAAAAATTTCCACTGATCTGAATAAATCTAAGTATGGATAACAAACATTTTTTCAGAAAAGAAAGTTCCTTAGACATATATTTTTGAAATTACATCCTATAATTTCCCATGCTCCTTCCTCTTTAAATTACCTTCTACTAGGAATGTGATTTTACAGACTAGGTTTGTGACAAAATTATTTTAATTTATTGTATTCCAATTGTAAAGTATAGGTCATTATCAGACAGTAAGTAACAGATTCTAAGGTGTCCAGTGATGAGATTTTTCTACACTGGATAAATTTTAAGTATATCCCTTTAAAATACCAAAGCCTAGGCTTAGTCCCACTCTATCAGAGGTGCAAGAAAAATCACTGCCTTCATACACAGGAGTAACAGGGAAAAAGAAAAAGAGATTACCTCCCACCTTTGCTCTTTGGAAGTTCACAGGCCAAAGTATTAAAGTGTTTCCTTAGTGCTCCCTCCCCAGCAGAGCTCAGGGGTGAGTCCTACACCATAGGTCTGACTCAAAGGATGCAACCTACAGGCAAAGAGTGTTTCATGTCCACATGACAGCTTCTAAACTTCCTGGCTGTAAAATGCAAAGCCATAACTGCATAAGCACTGATTCCTGAAGTTCTGGAGCAGAAGTTTACTCTTCTAGCAAGTTCTTCCTCTTAGCAGTCTTCCAGTGATGCAAGTAAAGCACAAATGAAACCCAAACTTGCAGAGTTCAGTTTTGTAGAAAAAGGTGATTTATTTATTTTTTAAATAAAGATGCTTTTAGAACAACAAAGATTACTAAATCCTGGAAAGACAAAAAGAAAAAAAAAAAACCCACAAAAATCCCCAAAACAACAACAACCAACCAACCAAAACTACCAAAAACCCCAAACCAAAAAGACTCATCAACATCAGTGACTATGATGGGAAACTCTATTTCATTTAACCACTGGCTCTTCACCCATACCAGCACATTAGTGTTCATCTCACTCTGTTGAAGACCAATGTTTTTTATGTCTAATTTACTACTGTTGCTCTTTTCACCCTCACCAAAAAACACTAGTAAAAAGATAATCTTGAATTCAGGATTAGACTATAATCATTTGTTGGGCCAGACTAAAATTAAGAAAATAGCATGCATCCAAAAAGCTCAGTTTGTGATAAAAGTAATTTTAAATGGGTCCCTGCAGAGCTATTCCAAAAGTCTTTTTTGGCACATGTAGGAGACAAGCAGTCTATTAAAGAAGGAGAAAACAATTCAAGGACTGCAGCAAGTCAACATTTGCTCCCATAAAAAATAATGACAACAAAACCAAAACAAATCTTAAAGACTAAGAAAAACAAATAAACAATCTCCCGCAACCCCCAAACCAATACCACCTAAAATTGAATCAAACAGTAAGTCTCTGGCATATAATTTTTCCTTTATAACTGGACTTTTAAAATAAATAAATAAATAAAATTGTACAGCAGCAGAATGGTACTACTTGTATGAGGAATATCTTCTTCAAAGTGTAGATGCTGAATATTCACTATTATAATAATTCTGAACTAATAAGTGACATACCCCTTACTGATTTAAACATAATCTTTTTGTGATTTTCTACTATCCCATAAAAATATTTTTTTTTCACAGAAATGTGCATCTTGGCATTTTTTCCATGAAAAAGAACTGAGAGAAAATAATAATGTTTCTTGCCTTGTTACAAATGCATGCCAATTTTTAAAACTTTGAAATTATTTTTAATTGTTTCATTAGAAGCAGTTTCCTTCTTTCAACTGTCTACCATTGTGGAAAAAGAAAAATAAGACAAGAAGTATCAACTATCAAAATTTGAAAAACAATTTTAGTACCTAGAAGTGTTTCTATAAAGTTTCAGAAAATTGCACCAACATGGCTGACGAAGTTAAGATCTAACATATGCAATGAAAATTCTTCAGCTGATACTTTTCTAAATATAATTTTTTCTTCTCAAAAAAAAAAAAAAGTTTTAAAATTCTATTACCATATGAATTGCCAGAAATGGCATCTTTAGTCTGAGCTGAACATGTAGCCACGACTGTCTGTCTCCTGTTCAAGTCTGTCAGGGATTCAGAGTTCAGGCAGCCGTACCTGACCTGTGGAGCCCCACAGAGGAGCCACGGACACACTGTGAGCAGCCTGCAGCTGAGCATGGGGAAGGTGGAGACTGGGTTTTTGCCATTAGTCTCATGGCTACAAGTCTATTTTCACTTGGGAAACTTGGATGCAATCCTTCCTTATCCAGCAGTTTGAAATCTGTTTCTCAGAGAAGAGGTTGCTGAGCTGTGATCGGTTCTGGAGAAGAGGAAAGGAGCCTGAACCCCTCCTGTGCTGTTCCCTGCTCTGCTGTCAATCCCACAGGTACCAAGGACCAACAGAACTCCAATGTCAATGGCAACCAGAGAATCAGCAGAAACAAAGCTCAGCTGTGCACCAGTTTCCCAGTTAAAGCAGCATCCCCACCTTGGCAGCCTGGCAGGGAGACCGTTCAGGTGGATTGTAATTACATCAAACACCTTTTTCCTGCTCCTGGGACACACTGCAGGGATAGTGACAGTGTTAGTGCTCCAGAGTGAAGCTTCCTTGGGGCTGCAGGGCTCCATGTGATGGGACACCGTGCAGTGTTCTGGGTCAGTGCTGCTGAAGGACACGGCCCGGCTCAAACAAGAAATTCCAAGAGCCAGCAGCAGGCACAGTGGTGATGGGACACTGTGTTTTGCACTGGGTCAGTGCTGCTGAAGGACACAGCCTGGCTCAAACAAGAAATGTGGAATGCAGCCTGCCTGACCATCCAGCTGCTGCCAACAACCTTCCCTATGCAGGTGAGCTATTGGTACTGCTGCTTAGAAAATAGTCGTCATGAAATTAAACTGAGAGTCAAAAGTACTCAGTTAATAAAGGAAGCATTGTTAAATTAAATCTAATAGACTTCCTTGCTAAGACATACTACATAACCAAGAGCAGGTAATCTCAGCTCCTCTAGCTGTGTTGTTCTCTGGCTGGCATGTACTATTTTAAAAAGTTATCCTGCACTGTGCACAAAATGAAAATAAGACTCAGTAGCTTGAGAGAAAGTTAACATACAGAAAATTACTCTTAAATGACTTAGCATTATGACAGGTAGAGCTTCAAACTTTTAAATCAAAAATCGCATAAGAAAAAGCAAAAAAGCTTAAAAACCAATATGAGATGAATAAAAATTACCTACTTTTACTTCCATTATTATAAATCCTCGTCTTGCTCCTGGAGAGATCTAGTGACTGAATGCTGTGGAGTAGAAACTGTCTCCACCTACACAGGGAACTCTGTAATGTGTCTTGTGCAGGGCTGTTCTGGGCACTGACCCATGGTGCAGGTTTGATCCCCGCATCATCAATCAAAGGGACAATTTGAACACCAAGGTGGACGGACAGCCTCATTAACTCTCGCTCCACCAGAGCAATTTACTAAATATAGAAGTGTACCACATTTTTTCTTTGGGAATTTTGGTTGTAAACAGAGGGACACAAAAGCCACAAGTAATGGTAAGTGTTTTCATTCTAAGTTTGTGCATGGCTATTTTTAACTGGGGCAGGACCTGTTTTTTGAAAGTAAGGAAGAGGAAATCACTATAAGGAGCCACTTTCTCATTCAGAGGAACTAATGTGGAAAATAATTGCATTGACATTGCTCTTCATCTATGCCGAGGGTGCACTTAAGTAAAATATTTGATTCTGGAACTGAAATTCACATTAAGCTAAGGAAACTTTCACTGAGTAACTTTCTGTGCTTCATCTGGTTAACAGAACATGGAGGGTGCTTCCATTGGCTAAGCAAATTGGATAGAGATGTTGTGCTGGTACTGATTGCTTAGGTATTAAGCCTCCAGTCCAACTACAGCTATCTAATAACACTCCAGGCAAGCTATATTCAGGCTGTGTACCACACAGAAAGAAGTCAAGAAGTCCAAGACCTTTTTAGGTAAAGAGCTCTGTGTGTTTTAAAAAGAAAGGGACACTGTATGCCTTTCACCATTTCTAAAGATTCATTGTGCTGTATGGAATGGATTTTGCTGTCTTAGGCATCAGTATTACACCTACATAATTCCAAAGTTGTTCTGGAGTTCCACTGATGCTGATGACAGAAGATTAGGGCCCCACATCTAAAATCCTGACACAGAAGTTCTTAACTTCCAAGATGTGACTGTAGCTGTCTGTAAACCAGCTGTCTCTGCTGTGTTGGGCATAGCACCATCACTGCCTGTAGAGCTACAGACACTCAAAGTGAAGATCTGATTTCCTTTCGCACTTGAGCAGAGATGAGAACTGTTAGCCAGTCTATAAGGGGTGGTTTAGACTACAGCAATGTTTCTTGGCTCACTAAAGGGAGCTAAATTATTTTGAAATTATAAAGCCTAAATACGAGGATTTAGTACGAGTGACACCATGAACATTTAAGGATTCTGAGCATTATTCTGGATAAACAGAAATTTATAGCCTGGATGACTAAACCAATCCTTTCTTATAGAAGGCGTTGCCTGAAAAAATACTGAGAAGGAAACCCCCCATCTGGGACATATAACTACTGCACAGACATTTTCCCAAGGGGAGGGTACAGACAGATGGATGTAAATCCTCTGGCTTCTTTCTCCACGAGCCTTACTCCAGACTCCAGAGGAGTCTGCTTGAAGGCAGATTGAGCAACTGCAGAGCTCCACTTTTCCTTGCAAGTAGCTGTGGAGCACAGCTCCTGCTCCAAGCAGAAGGGAGGCACATGGCTCTGCTGTCCATCAACTTTTGGTTTAGGCTGGACAATTTGGCTCTAAGGAAATGTGTTTAAGTCCATCCTATCCTCTGGTGGATAACAACAGCCATGCCTGTGTTACCTTGTGTAGTAGAGTAAATAATCACTGCAAAGCTGGCAATTGTAGTTAAGCAAAGGGCAACGTTTTTAGAGAGAAGAAAAAGCTGAGGACTTCCTGGCCCTTTTTGTATATTTCTCTACATTTATTACTCTGTTGAAATGTTTCCTCAAACCATAATGATGCAACACATAATCTCTTGTTCAGCTGAAACCATAGATGGCAGAGAATACAGGGAACACAGCTCTAATCAAAGAAAATAGGAGTAGACATTGGATCTGATCGGGCAGTCTGGTTATTTTATAGCTATTCTGGCCTGAAGGAAACAGATTTCTTTCCAAACAGAACCTGTTAGAATACAGACATTTTTTGACATGCTGGAAGTCTGCATGTGTTTGATCCTGACCAACAATCTGAATGTATATCAACAGAAGGAAAGCACACATCTGCAACAACAGGCATGTTTACAATCATTTTAATGACACCATTAGATTCTGTTTACCAGTGTTCACTTATTTCAGGCTTTTATACAAAAAACATGTGAGATAAGTTTACCACCTGTGCACAATGGAAACAACCCATTTAAATGAACAATTTTAATGGCAAACATAGCTCAATAGTTTTCTTCTGTTCACCAGCATAATTGTAGGGGCACAATTGTGTTTACCCAGAATACACAGAGTTTTTGTGTTCCTGCAGAAGGTTTCTTTTCCATCAAGCAAAGGCTAAGAATTACTCCAAACAGTACTTATCATGCTTGAAAAATATACAAACATGCTTTAAAAATGGGCCACTTCAGGAAGTTTTTCAGGTGACAGATGGGATTAGTTTAAAATGGGAAATCCATTCTTAAAATACACCTGAAAACATCTACCTGATATGTTAAGCTCTTCTGGATTTAAATGTTTTAAGAAAGTTAAAGTGCTTGCCTTTGAGGGCTTGATATTGTTCCAACTGATGTCACTGGGAAAATTCATGATAATTTCTAGAGAGTACAATTTAAATTAAAAATGAATGGGTGGTGAGACACAAAAAGATAGAGTGAAGCTACAGTCACAGCAGATGTGATAAAATTCCTGATTTTTTTTAGTTAAAATAAACACATGCACACATATCCTCCTCACTCAGAGCCTCATTGTACTGTTACTAAATATACCCACAACTCAGGCATCAACTCTGCTTTATTGTGCAAGATAATAAAAGGAATAACAAAAAAAAGAAATGTCAGACATAAAAAATTTAACATCAGGTCCATGAAGGTGTTTAATTCTCATTGACTGGATGGATATTTATAGTCTAATGATTAAACAGGTAATTAGCACTCCTAGAGAGAGAGAGCAGAACAGTGGATTACAGGTGATATTGCTGAGATGTTAGAAGAGGTTGTGTGCTACACAATCCAGCTTTTTGTATAAAGGAAAATCATGATGCTAATCCACAGCCCAGGTCTGTGCTATTGCCTTGCACAAGGGCTCCAAAGAAAACCTTTGCAACACAAGCAGCAGTGGTGAAGGTGTGAACTGCACACAGGCCACCTGCCCACTTCAGCTTGCATCTGTGGAAGAGAATTCAGCTGGAATCAGAACTGTACTAACATCTGGTCTCTGTTAATCCACGCGTGATTTAACACCATTTTCAAAAGGAACTTCATTTTCTACAAAGATGGGGCTCAAAATGCATGTAAAGTAGTCATATATTGATACTCCCACCCAAAAACTGTGGGATTTAGAACCACAACAGAACAGAATAGACAAAGAAAATTAGCTAAAACACAGCTTTTTGTATTTTTCAGTTTTAATAAATGAGGTTCAGTGAGCAGTTCTGAGGTTTGGGGTTTGGGTTTGCTTTTGCATTTCTTTCAATTTTTGATTTTTTTTTAATTGGTGGAAAAATGTTATAAGTTTTCAATGTCCATTGAAAAATCCAAATGGAACAAACCCCCTCTTTACCTTATGCACCCTATGTTTATTAAAGCCAGGCTAAGAAAATAAAAGAATAATTCTAGACCTTTCTTCATATGAAACTTTGAAACTCCTATCCTTACTGCCTCTTGTATTATCTTACATTCCTAACAACTAACTCCACTTCTACATCCCAGGCATGATTCCATCTTGTTTTTTTCTGAAACAATGTCCATGCTAAATGCAAAATGTGATTTTAGAGTTTTGTTAAGAATCCTAGTGAAAACTGACTGTGAATCTTACAGTAGTAGAACTAAACTTTAAAATATATTCAAAAGAGGTCAAGTCTTCCATGTAATTTTAAATTGGTGTCATTAGCCACAGCAGATAGCTACTGGAAGTTACATTTACAAACCATTTCTCAAATCACAGCATTATTTAGCTTCTTGGACTCTACGGTGTCTCAGAAATGTCAGGGGCACCTTTTCAGCAAACCATTTAATTGCACAATTACACATGTTTTAAGTACCACTGAGGTATTTGAAAATGAATTAAAACAGGGTTTAAACATGTAATTACATTTAAGCATAGTGTTAAGCATAATATTGAGCTGGGCTCTTTTAGCATTTCTAGTTTCCAAACAATCAGTAAGTCACTCCAAAGTATTTAAGGACGTTCTTTCATATTTCACAGGTGGGTAGTTAAATAAAATGGACACTTTTTTTTTCTTCAGGCTGTTTTAAGTTATTTTTATAAGAAGAATTTTATATGCACTTCACTGAGCAAGTTCAGCAAGCTGATCTCTGACACATGCAGTGTGTAAGCCAGGTGCTCATGTTTGCTGCTTACCATGAATGCATGATTTGTTAAGAAGTGCCCATCACCACCTTGCACACAGTAAATATTACAATGCAAATAAATTAAAGTTCTGCAGTCAGTTTCTCACGACACCATTTTTTAATTAATGCCAATGGTCTCTTGTCCTGTCACAAGGCAACACTGAGAAGAGCCTGACTCTGTCCTCTTCACTGCCCCAGTCAGTCAGGCAAGGTCCCCCTGAGCCTTTACTTCTCCAGGCTGAACAACCCCAGCTCTTCCAGCATCATCAAATGACAGCCCAGTTGCTTATTAATTCTGTAGCCCTTCCCTGGTTTTTCTCCACTTTATGAGTATTTTTCTTACACCAGAGAGGCCAGCACTGGACCCAGCATTCCTGACAGGTCTCACCAGTGTCAGGCAGAGGGGAGCAATCACTTCTCTGGTCCTGTTGGCAATCCTTTGCCTAGGGCATCCCTAGAGGCTTCTGGTCTTTCCTGCCATAATTCCTCATTGCTGGCTTGTGTTTGGTTTGCTGTATGACCAAACCACCAGGTCCTCCTCTGCAGAGCTGCTTTCCACATAGCTGGTCCCCAGTGCGTACAGGGCGTGTCCTTCCCATGGGCAGGACTTGGTATTTTCCTTTGTTGAATTTCAGAAGGTTTCTGTCAGTCCATTGCTCCAGCATATTGAGGTCCCTTTGAATGGCAGCACAGATCTGGTATATGAACAACTCCTGTGGGTTTTAAATCATGTGCAAACTTGCTGAGGGAGCACTTGATCTCATCAGCAATCTCCTTAGGGAATAGTAAATAATTTAACAATATTTGCCCTCATATCAATACTCGAGTACAGCACTTGTGAAAACACTTTGATCCTGTCAGTTCAACCAATTTCCAGTCCACCTCACTCACGTAGAACATACTTGTCCAGCTTGTCTGTGAAGATATTAGGGGAGATAGCAATAAAACACCTTATCAAACATGAAGAGAAGCTACTTTCTGCTCTCCCCTTATTCACCATGCCAGTCATTTCATTGTTGAGGCCACCAAGTTGGTGAAGCATGATTTCCCCTTTCTAATGTCATGCTAACTGCTCCTTATCACTTTCTTGATCTTCATGACTGGAAATGATTCCCAGCATTATTTGCTCCATCACCCTCCCAGGGACCAAGGTGAGACTGACCAACCTGTAGCTCCCTGTGTTCTTCTTCTTGTCTTCCTGAGGTCAAAGAGGGATTCTTTCCTTTGTCAGGTCCTCAAAAATCTCTCCTGATTACCACAATATTTCAAACATAATCAAGAGTAGTCTTTTAATGACATTTGCCAGCTTCCTTAGCACTTGTATAAAAATAATTTCGGTTTTGAGTCCGTGAGTCCTATGAGTCCAGTCTCTATACTAAGCTCTCACTTATTTAGTTTAGTCATCTGTCCTAAGGAAAAAATCACTAGCTATCGTAGAAACAAGCATTTCTAATAAGGTTATGATTTAATTCATTGGTATTGTCAGCAGGAAAAATCATAATATTGTAATAGAAATGTCTTCCTCATTGACTAAAGGAATCATAAACAGAAGGAAAATCAGAGAATCACAGAAAATCCCAGGTTGGAAGGGACCTTGAAAGATCATCTGGTCCCACCTTTTACTGGAAGGGAATCCTACATGAGATCATCTATCATCTTGTTCAGTCATACCATGAAAACCTTCATTGATGAGAGGTATACCAAATACCAAATACCCGGGCAGATTGTTCCAGAGATTGTTTGTTTGTACTGAAAAAAATTCTTTCTTATATTGAGATAAAACTTCCTCCAGTGCAATTGTACCTGAAAGCCCCTTTCCTGCTAAAAGCACATGAAAGAGATCTTCACTCTGTGGGAATTTTTTTCCCTCTGTGGATATATCCCATGTAGAGAACAGTCTGCATAAGATCAGAGGTCAGGAGTCCTAAGGCCAAGGTGTTCTTTTTAAAGGGTATTTGACTCCAGGGAATTGACATGGTTAAATCAAATGCAATTACAGAGCATAAGCAGAGCAAGACTTTAAGGCAGTGTCTGTTCCATACAGGCAGAAAACAGTAAGAAAAAGCATTTTGGGTTTTCTTTCTTTCCCCTCCTCACACTCATTAAATGGGCATGACTTATAAAGAAAACAAAAGTATCAAAGGGAAATAAAACCAGAAAAGTGAAATCAAAGTATTATACACACTAAAATTCAATACAACTATTCTATAAAAGAACTTGTTCAAGGCTTTGCTTCTGTGTCTCACTGAATTCACTATTTGTGTTTCTTTCAGTTAAAACAACTACTTATTGTCTTACAGGATTTTTATTGTTTATTGTTGTAAGAGAGAAGCATCTTTACCATGAGGGGCCCTGACTCCTCCAGATTTCCCAGCTGTTTACTATAAAAAGATGAAAAGAGCCCAGAGTCCTCCCCACTCTGATTCTGTGTGCCCCAGACATCCGTCACTGGTATATATGTTTCTCTCTGTTGCAAAATGAACTTGATTTCTATCACTCCTGACTGCGAGTAGGATTTAAAATATTAAAATCTGCCTGTTTGTTTTTCAGTATAGGAGTACAGCAAAGTTCTGACCCCAGTTCACTGTGTGCCAACTTCAAAGTCCTGACAAAAGATTTCTAGTGCAATAAAACCCCCTTTCCATGGTCAGTGGTTCACCATTGCTGCAGCAACTTAGTCTTATACAGGCACTCACTCACTCCCTGCTGGTGGGATGGGGGAGAAAACCAGAAAAGTCAGAAAACAACTTGTGCATTGAGATAAATACAGCTTAATAGTCAAAGCAAAAGCTGCACATGCAAGCAAGGAATTTCATCACCTCTTGGGCAGGCAGGTGTTCAGCCATCCCTAGGGAAGCAGAGCTCCAT
Source organism: Leptocoma aspasia (assembly GCA_013399835.1). Taxonomy (NCBI): domain Eukaryota; kingdom Metazoa; phylum Chordata; class Aves; order Passeriformes; family Nectariniidae; genus Leptocoma; species Leptocoma aspasia. The sequence continues at coordinate 1,429,859 of VXAX01004375.1, forward strand.
CACATGACGGTGACATGGGAAGACAAAAGCTATCACTCCAAATGCCCCCCTGACCTTCCCTTCTTCTTCCCCCAGGTTTTTGCACTGAGCATGATGGGTCTGGAATATTCCTTGGGTCAGTTGGGGTCAGCTGTCCTGTCTGTGTCCAGTCCCAGCTCCATGTGCACCCCCAATCTACTTGCTGGTGGTGTGGGGTGAGAAGCAGAAAAGGTCTTGACTGTGTGCAACCACTGCTCAACAATAAAGAAAATATCCCTGAATTACCAGCATATTTTCCAGCACAAATCCAAAACACAGCCTCATACAAGGTACTCAGAAGAAAATTATGCATATCCCAGTTAAAACCAGCACAATCAGAAAAGTTCTACATCTGGTCTAAGTTTAGACTCAGCAACCCAGATTCAGATAAAGAGTTTTGGCACTCTGTGGACTGAGGAAACCTGGGAGATGGGAGACTGGATCTGTTCCACACAGTGCTATCCAAATGCCACATACAACTTGCACTGGAAAAATTGTAAAATTTTTCCTAAATAAATTGAGATATACATTCTTTCCAGTCATGTATTTCTGCAGTGGCAGCAGATAACAGCTGGATTATTCCATACAACACTTTGGTAATGTATTCTGATTTTTATTAAAGAAAAGAATATCAAGGGCATGTTAGTAGGAGACAAAATGGCATCACCTGACTTACCATAGGAGATGAAAACTAATATATAGGGAGAAAGAATCCTATTAAAGCTATAGTCTATCCAGGTTGTCAGCTCTTTATGTAACACAACCGTGTTTTCTTGTGTCCCTTTTTTTTATGTTAACTTCTTTCAAACTTTCCATATTCCACAAAACGTCTGCACCATTTCACCCTGAGGTTTTTTTTCCCCTCTTCTTTAAAGAGCCATAATGGTCTTTTTCTTTTTTAACTATGCCTGGCATATGTTGAAAGGTATCTTCTAAGATTTCATTTATGATAGCTCAAAAATGTATGTCTTGCTAAGACTACAAAGCAAGCTAATGGTTTTAAAAGCACAGCGATGAAAAGCCTAGCGGGGGAGTCCGTGCTAACTACATACACGGATCATGGAAGAGGGTACAAGAGGTCATTTTTTTCCCTCCTTCTCTTTCTTTCTTCTTCCCTTTTTTTCCCCTCCCCCCCCCAGATCTAGGATCAGTTTAGGTTGCATTGGTTACAGCCAATTGCACAGTGGCATTCTCTGCCATTCATCCTCTCCCAAATCCTTAATTACGGTCTGTACAATCAGAGCTGGAGCAAGAAGTCACAGCCCTGTATTGTTCCATGGCAAGTGCTAAGCAAAAAGGCAGGAATCTGATACTTGGTCACAGTTTGCAAACACTGTGGCTGAACCACCTGAGAGGGTCACGTTTTTACATTCTGAGACAATTTATTAGTAACGGTGCTTGTCACTTGGAAATCCCCCTAAAACTCCTTCCTTTGCATCAGCAATCTGAAGACAGCTTTTGCTCTGCAGTGGACTAAGAAATAGGTGAATAAAATAGGTGATCCACCCCTTTGAACCAATGTAGAAGCGAGCAGAGTATCTTAATCCTACCCTTAGATGTTTGTATAAAAGCTTCAAAACTTGTTGTCAGACTCCTTGAAATGAAAACAAAATCTTGTCTGAGAGTTTCTTTCTTTTCATTCTGAACCAGATGGGCCTGATGAAAACTTGACTGATGTTATTATGCATATTTTTTAATCCCCCATTAGACTTCCAGAGTCAAAAGTGAAATAATACGTATTTTTTCTTATACGACTTATGTGCTAAACACTAGCTGTTTGCAACATGCTGTACAAAACACAGAGAAATGTAAAATTGCCAGTCCTGAATCAAAGTCCTACCTCAACTTTTAATTTCTTTTTAAAAAGACAAATAAAAGAATGACAAATCAGTCAAAAAATAACACCGTTAAAATTCGGTTTGCATTGTGACACAAATCCTTCAAAATGTCAAGGAAATTTGAACTTATTGATACTTCTTGAACTGCTTGAAGCAAGCTCAGGGGGAAAAGACTCTGAAATCAATATAAATACTCCTGGTGTTTTAAAGATGTTTGAGATCTAGACATGTATACATAAGCTGTTATTGAGTGTGTGCCAAGATGTTCCCTCTGATCTGCAACATTTACTCAGTAAAAGTAGCTTTATTAAGGTGAACAGGTCTGCTGAAAACAATATTCCAAACCTGTGATGCCTGGTTTGCTTGAGCCCTCTCAAGTCAAGGAGTATTTGTGTTTGTCCAGCTAAGGGTTACTCAGTTCATGCAATTATTTCCCAGAGGAGCCTTCCAGTCCTGCAGAAGGTATCAAAATATGCTTTGGTCAACATATTTTTGAATGGTTATGAAGAATTTAAGGAAATAAAATTCACCCCTCTTTACAGACCACAGCAAAAATAAGGCAAAGACATTTGTCTCATACAATTTTGGCCAAATTGTTTCTTAGAAATATTACCACTTTAGCCATTTACCTGGTTTTTAAATCAGGCCTTTTTTTCCTTTTCATGTTCTCCTGGCTGCTATTCAGGAATTTATCATTTTATAACATTTTATGACAAGGCAGAGTGTATCACCATCCAGGCAACTTAGCGCTGGCCTCGCTCTCAGCCAGGCTGTTTGACCTTGCTGTGCTCACTGGGGACTGTGTGGGTGATTTGAAAGCTGTGAATAAGAGAACTTCAGGTAGGGACAGGAACATACAAACTGTCCAGCAGTGAAACACCCCTTCTGAGAGGTGATAGAATTTCAAAGTGCATTCTGAAAGAATATCTTTTCAGCAGCTTTCTCAGGTGGATGGAAAATCATCTTTTAGATGAAAAGAGAAAAGAAGGACAAACAAGTGATGTTTCATTTCTTCAAATACTTTCTGTCTTTCAAAATTAAAAAAAAAAACAACTTCTACATTTAAAACAGAATTTACCAACTTTTTAAATGTACCTTTAATAAAATGCAAGATGGAAATATTCTAAAAGAATATTTACTATTTATATATATTTATATAAATATTTTCTATTTCTATAGCCCTTTTTTAGGGCTATAGAGTGATGACATGAGAAAGATGCCCAGTGTCCTGTGTGGGGATTTTTCTGCTTTGTTTTTCATTCCTGGAAGGAACTGTTCAAGCCACATGGGCTGCTTCAGACAAAATTAACTGTACAGAAACAATGAATAATTCTCCTGAGAGAAAGGTATCTCACATTCTTTGGATGAACACAGCCTACTTAATTTCTGTCTGTGGAGGTTAGTGGGCAGAGCATGTTCCTTGACTTGGACTCTTCAAATTCATTTTATCATTTGCATTTTATTTATTTATATTTATTGCATCAAATTTATTTTATCATTTAGAAGTCTGCTCTCGGGATTATTTTTTTTCTGTCAGAAATAAAAGGGACTAACAGAGGATGAAAGACAGGTGAAGTTGGAAAACAATGCCAGAGTACACAGGAAATGTCTCTCCACCAAAGGCTGTGGGTGGTAATTTTGTTTTTAACCTTTCAGTCCCACAGATTTTTGTCCAACAGCTGCCTTTGTCCACATATTGTAGTGCCCATCAGTAAAAATGATGAGAAGCATAATCTGCATGTTGTAGCAGGGCTGTCCAGATTCATAACACTCTCTCACTAACTTAGCTCAATCACAGTAATAAACTGTGAAAACCTTAAAGGAAATCAACCTTTTTTTTTTTTTTTCCAATAGGAAACTAATTCCTAATCAAGAGTGCAGGGCAGAAGCTCTTCATTGATCGGTGCTCTACTGAGAAAACAATTACTCCCCTCCCAAGCAAGGGGTCATTTCACATAAAGAAGTGATGGGGAAGAAATGCAGGGGAAGTAAAAGATGTAATTGGCAAATGGCTCCACTCTGGGAAATTGTTTGGAGCTATAAATGACTTTGGTGCAATAATTCACTGAGGTGGAACCAGAGAATGACAATGATAAAGGGTGACAGCATCTCACACGCACTTTGTCAAGTCCCTGCCACACCTGAACTCCTGGGTGAGGAGGATGCAGTGGCAAAAGCTCACAGGCAGAAACTGGGGGAGCAAATCCGGTGTTATAAAATCCAGGAGTGAAATTCCCTCTGTGCTTTGGGGCCACGAGGTGGGAGCTGGACTATCAAAGCTCAGGTAAGGTCACTGTCTCCTAGTCAGTGAGCAAAACACATATTCACTTTCCTGCCATGTGGGACTTGCTTTTAAACTTTTAAAACATTGGCTCAAAAAGAAAAAAAAAAAAGTTTTAAAATAATTCCTTTTTTCCCATGAGAAAGTACACAGTACATCTCTACAAGATTCCTTCCAATAGTGTCTGGTCTCTAAAATCATTTTCCAAAGAGGCAAAAATTTCTTAAAGAAGAGCAGCAGCAGAGTTAAAACCTCACTCACTCCCTGCAGAGCTTCTTAGTTTGTTTCTCTAATTTCTGAAAAATATTGACAGGTAATTTGCAGGTGAACGAATTTAAAACTTAAACCATGTGATGACATTCAGTGCCTAAGAATTTTCCTGTATGGGTTGTATGGAACATGAGCTGTGCTTAAGATTTTGGAGCTCAGCTGCCTTACCTAAGCTGAGCATTGCAGGGACAGCCATATCCCAAGAGGCTGACTGGAAAATGGGACTAAAGTCCCTGTGAGCTTGATTTACAGCAATGAGCTAAACACATTTTTAAATTACAGTGAGTGAAACACAATATAAAACCATACAAAAAAAAACATACACAGAGAGTTATTTTTCATAATTTTCAAGATTCAGCTGACCTTTATTAGAAAACAAATACAATTTGCTGTATTTTCTGTAGCTCCTCTTCCTAACTGAATTTACTGTGAAGTTCAGCAGTGAGGTAGATGCAAAAGACACAAATGTTATAAAGTGATCTTTCTGGTAACTGCATCTTCCCTGAACTTTGACTCCTAAATGATATGGAGAAATAACAAGCTGAAAAGAAGCAAACACCACAATTACATTTTCATTTGAGCATTTAGCCAGCTATTACAGACGGTCAGATGACTCCACTTCAGGCACAAATCCGATTTCCAGAAGAAGACTGATTATGATTCAATTAACCCTGGCAGAGCCACAAGGCGTTTTCCCCCCCCATAAATCAAAGCAGATATAGTAGATAATTATGTTATTATCAACATAAAATGGGAAAAAGCAGAAAGGTTTGACGACCAGAGTGGTGATTCATCCTGTGAACACCTTTAAACTATACTTCATATTATTATGTATAATTTATATATAATAGGTGATGCAATATCTTATAATATTGTGTATATTTAATATATAATTTCCATTATTAGTTCTGAGGAACACAGTTTCATCTTTCTGTGTCCAGTAAACTGAAATCCCGTAAAAAGCCAGAAAACTAATGTTCCATTTGTGGTTTGACTAACAAAGAAATCCACCCCAAATGCAAATTTGCAAGAGCCTGACAAATTAGCCACTTCTGGAAAATATACTCTGGCTTAGAAGGCTTGTGCCTTTTAGTTTGGCTCCAATTGAACTTCCCCCTCATTAAACAATAATCTTTATGGTGAATTGAATAAAGATGAAAAAAGAAAGATTCTGAAAAGAATGCATAAGTAATTTTGGTTGCCTAGCTGTGGCAATGAATTCCTGTTTGTTTAGCCACTGAAGGGTGAATGCAACCCTTTGAGCAAATGGGAATTCATTATTCCAGTGACTGAGAAATGATCCACCTAAAGAACCTAATTGGTTCTACAACAGTGATTTCTTTCAAAGCAGTGTTTCCGGAAGAAACAACAAAAAGAAGACAGCTCTTTGACTAGTCCAGGGTCTGCAGGGGACATTTGCCTTCCCATGTTTCAGCTTTAAAAAGAAAATGTCACACGTAGCCAGGACAAAGGAACAAAGAGCCAGTGTTTTAAAAGGTACAGAAATGGAGCAGGTCCTGCACGTCTTTTTTCAGCACTGAAGCTGTTTCAATAAATATTAGTGCTTGCTCGTGACACTTGAACTGTCAGTAAGAAAAAAAAAATGCTTTACTGACCATTTTCAACTGCCTCCCAGAGTGCTCATTGGTGGCCAAAAGCTGCTTGAATATTTTCCTATGCAAATGAGAAGTAAATCATCATTATTTACCAATGTTACAGAATAAGTGAATTAATATGCCCAGTTCTGCTTAAGCAAATATATATAACACTGTTATTTATTTTCAACCTAATCAATTAGAATATGCAAAAAAGAAACTCAGATACACAGGTAGATGGAGACAGTTCTCATTTACATCCCAAGGGTTGTGCTGCAAGAATAACAACCTTGAACTGATTGTTTGAAAGCAGAATCTTAAACAAGAGCTCTTCTGGAGCCATGGGGAGTCAGAAAGGGTTAATGATTTGGGTTAATGGGTGGACATCTCTTGGCTTCGGAATGAGCTTCAGAACTGGCCCCACAGAGCAACAAATTTGCATTGAGACCAAAATCTGAGGGAAAACATCCAGTCCTGTGCAGGCCTGAGAAGTGAATTAACACTGTTTGTAGAATTGGAATGAATAATACAAAAAGAGTTAATGTGTTCTTTCCAAGAATCCCAGAACCACTGAGGCTGGAAAAGCCCTCCAGGACCATCGAGTCCATGCTGTGCCTGATCCCCATCTTGTCCCAGGCTGAGTGCCACCTCCAGCCCTTCCTTGGACCCCTCCAGGGATGGGGACTCCAACACCTCCCTGGGCAGCCCCTGCCAAGGCCTGAGCACCCTTTCCATGCACAAATTCCTCCTGCTGTCCAAGCTGAGCCTCCCCTGGCCCAGCCTGAGGCCGTTCCCTCTCATGCTGTTGATTTACACATCCCTTTCAATGTGTGTCCCCTGACAATCAAATTGATATTAAATACTCAGATTGGAGCAGAAATCCTTCCATCCCTGTTATCCAGTGGACATGTCAGCACAACTGCAATACCCCTGAGCAACAGGAGCCACTTCTGTTTTCACAATCCCTTCAGTGCTTCCATCAGGAAGTCATTGGGGTGGGTGGCAGCAAGACCAGACCGTGTCAGTCAGTGACAAAAAATCCAAAAATGATATAGTGAGGCAGCAGGTTATATTCCCTGGTGCACACAAACACGTGCACGACACTCCAAGCAAGGCCCTGCATATCTGGTTGGTTTAGCTTGAAAAGGGGTTGGAATAGGAAGTGAGCTTTTTTTTTTTTAGACATGCCCTTGCAAAACACCCATGTTTAGCTGAGCACAGGGAGGGGCTGGTTTTTTGGCTTTTGCAGTGGTCAGCAGGCCACATTTGTGGGAAAGAAAATAGTTTGGTGGGAGGGAGATGTGTCCTGAGGAGTTTTGTTTTGTTTTGTTTTATTTTATTTTATTTTTAATTATTCTTAATAAACCTTCTTTATGCTTTCCTGAAGTTGGAGCCTATTTGCCTTCTCTTGATGCTATCTCACAGCAGAAAATGAGTGAACTGGCAAATTCGCCAGCACTGAACCCGCCACACTTAGTGGTGCATTGGCCGAGAATCATTCTAAATTGAAGAAATTCTAGATTGGCAAACTCAAACCACAACACTGGCCTAGTTTAGGCCAGCACCACAGAGCCACAGAACTCCGCTCTGGGCCACTCACATCCCACCTGTAAAGGTATCAGGCCACGGCTGGTGGCTCCATCATTTCTCACAGTGCTTATAGCCTGAAGTACAAGCACCTAAACAGCTCCACTGGCCCCCAGCTGTGCTGATTCCACCCCTCCAAGGAGCTGTTTTGTTCAATAATTCTGATTTTCTATATTAACCTGCCAGTGTAAGAAAGCTTTGCTCATCGCACAGCTGACCACATCTCTTTGATTGCCTCATATTTAAATCAAATAATTAGTTGCTTCAGAGGTGTCTCCTACACTGTGGTCTCCTCCCTGGAGGCGTTACAGAAAGTGCAGAATTTGTCCACTGTTGAGATGAGCTCTGAACCAGAATAATTCAGTCAGCTGGAGACGGGCAGCTGTTATCAAGGTCTTGTCTAATGATATCTTGACAGCAGCAGTTCTGCCTAATACTTCATCAGCACTGAAACTTTTCAGTTTCCATCTGTTGCCTCAAAGTTGTACCAGGCCAAATGAGGGACTGAGTACACAGTGTTTATAATTTCCTTTAACTTTTGTGGGCTGCATTCTCAGGTGGCTCTGTACCAGCCCAGTGTTTCTGAGCAATTAGAACCAATCATAGAATCCCAGAACGGTTTGGGCTGGAAAGGGACATTAAAGATCAGTCAGTTCCAACCCCATTTATTTCTCTAGTGGAAGTTTTAGGAGCACAGGCTGATACATCCATGCTTATCTGGCTTGTTTTACAATTGCATTTCTTCACGCTCATTTGCATGGCTCTGAATTGTTGCTCATCCTTCTGTGATGATTAAGTCACACTTCTGGGTAACTTAATTGTGTAACTTAATCTGGGTAACTTAACTGTTGTGCTTCAGCAGGCAGGTGGATCTGGTTCTTTGAGAAGAGAGGCTGAACCAATGCTCAAGCCCGAGTTTGAACCCCTCTGCATGTGTCTGTATCCTAAATGTGTGTCCACAGCTGACCTGACATGTCCTGCAGGAGTCTGTCCCTGGGCATTGGGCTAGGCAAGAATTCCTGATCCTTTGTAAAACACATATTAGTAAGGAAAAATTAACTACAACTTTATTTTCACTGTATTTCCACATGACACGGGATATCTTCACATTTTATTATCAGACTAATTCTGGTGGCTCAGTTTAACAAGAAACTTAATCCTTGGAATGAAGTCTGGAATTTTCCAGGCTTTGGAAATACATTTGGTGTTGGAAGCAGGAGTCTGGTCTTAGGATACCTACATCTAGTTTCAGATTCTGTTGCATAAATTTAAATAGTCATTGCCAGTGCCTCGGTTTCCCTTCAGTGTCCTGATGATCACAAGCACCTCAAAATTTCCAAGCGTGTTTGAGATCCCTACACCACAGAAGCCCCACAAACGTGAAATACAATTAATAGTGCACTCTTCTTTACCATGCATAAGAAAAGTTTCACAAAGCTGACGCTGGCTCACGCTCATCCAGCACTTAATTGGCACACAAAGCAGCAATTCATTAGGTGTAACAGCGGCTGCTGATGGCACAGTCCCTTTTGTGGGAGCTAAATTGGAGTAAACAACCCAGCCCAAGTCCCTCCTGGGCCCTGCATTAGCAGGGAGACGCTGAGTATCAGCTGTCCATCACACAAACCCAGGCAGCTGGGCAGAATTAGGCTTCCAAACAAGCTGCAGTGAAACCACATTGCAGTGCAAACACATTATGCAGTCATTAGCACACTTACTCCACCAAAATGTAATAAAGCAGCTCTGATTAGCAGGCTCTGACGCATTAAAAATCTTCTTTTTATTTAATACTCTTTCACAGAGTGATGAGCAATTGCACAAAGGAAATCACAGAGCAACACATTCAGCTTAGCACGGGATGGGGAGCAAGGGTTATGCATCAAGTGAGTCTCCAAAAAGTGTATCCAACTGTTATTGACCACTTTAGACACTTAAAAGGAAAGCATTTTTCCAAAGGACTGAGCTCCTGAGGAGATTAGTTGAAACTCTCTAATTGGTTTTGCTCAATAAACATAAGAGACGATTTCTGTTTACATTTGCAGAAGATTTTGATTTACAAATGATGTTTTGTGTCTTCCTCCTCAAGGAACCAGTACATTTTCAGTCTCCATGGAAATAATCCTTCTGAAGTAAAAGGGATGTGCCAAATATTTCCTGAATTGGATACAAAATATCCAGCTTTTTGTTCAACTGTTCCTGAAGGAAAATTCCACTTCCTTAAAAAAATATCTAAACCCTTGAATTGTGGTTAAAACAATGGTTACAGCATTAAGAAAGCACAGGATTCAAGCTCTTCAAATGGTACAACACAGAGTGGCACAAGCAGGAAATAGGAAAACCAAAAATACCAGCTCTTGGAATAGTAGCTTGAAGAAACTGTCAGGAAAAAAAAAATGAAAAGGCGATATTATGCAACTCTGCTGCATTTTAGGGAGGACACAATGGATCTTTTTCCTTTGTAAGTGTTGAAAACAAAATTTCCTTAAATGTGGCTGATCCCTTTCACCCAGCTATAAGAGCTGAGAAATTCAAAAATTATACTCAGAAGCATTATTAAAAACCATAGAATTATAGAATGGCCTGAGTTGGAAGGGACCTTAAAGTTTATCTCATTGCAGCCCCTGCCATGAGCAGGGACACCTCCCACTATCCCAGGGTGCTCCAAGCCCCCTCCAGCCTGGCCTTGGACACTGCCAGGGATGGGGATGGATAAATAAATGAATACATAAATGAAATCAGTAAGTTGTAAAGGACATTACCTGAAGGAATGGGGTAAGACACAGTGTTAATAAAGGCAGATAAACTATGATTTGTTGTTATTCAGGTGAGGGCTGGAAAACATTGGCATTGCCACAAATGTCACCAAGTCTTCTGAGCTTCACAGGCTGAGCAGTTTCACTGTTTGAAACTGGGGTTTCTGATTGAAATCTGCCATTTCAATCACCAAAAACATTCTAAAGGAACACATCAATTTATTTTTAAGGTTGTGTTCAATTATCTACTGTGACGAGCAAATGGTTCCCGCTGAACCATAGTGGCTTTTAAGTATTTAAGCTCTGAAGTGATTAATTTCCAATGCTAATTAAATGCAGTTGGAAAAAGCAGTTAGAGAAATAAACAATAAAAGCACGCTTTAGAGAATACAGTTTGACCTAGGAAAGAGTTTCTCTCCATCAGTGTTGGCTACAGTTTGTAGGTGCTGATACGGTCCACGAGCAGGGCTGAGAGTCTTTCTGACAAAAAAGTTGTTTATAAATATAAACTCTGTTCTTTCACTAAGCTGCTCATGCTTATTAGGAGCATTAATTATCAACTGCTCCCCTAGAAATTGAAATTCACACAGATGTGATTATCTCTGAAGTTTACAGCCTGTTGATCCCTGTTCTGCAGAGACATTAATTATCAGGAACTGTCACAACAAGTCCAACTGGTGATAGAGCTTATGCAGATTTCCTTCTCACTCTCTCTGAAGGACAGAAAATTCCCCTCCTTGTACCTGGTTTTCCTCTTTAGTTAACAGCACTACAGGAAGAGAGAGGTTAAGTATGGAGCTTTTCCTAGGGGGGTTTATTTGGCAAATCCAAAAATAAAACCAAGCCCTTTTTTGGCCTCAAAAGTGCATGTAAAGATTCTGAGATCATGCAAACAGCAAGCTGTAAAACCATTTTAAAAGAGAAAGTGCAGGTTCCTGTAAGTGAGGAACAATGTTTATCTCCAGTGTTTACACAATATATTGCCTGAGGTAATTGACTGCATAGAAATGGGGGTTTAGGGCTTCTTCTTTTCAAGGACATTAATTACTTTGTTAGAAAACACGTTCAGCCTTTGAAAAAATTGCACTACAGTGCTTCTCTCAAAGTATCATCCTTATGATCTGTTCTGATAAGAGACCTCAAGGAATTTATGGCATTTGCTACTTTGCAGATCTGCCCCACCTAAGGCTAAAATCTGTTGCCATTTAAGACATCTACAAAGTGCTATTGATGTCTGTGTAAACCCACAAGTTTGGGTTTACAAATAAAATTAGTTCAAGGCAAAAGAAAATCCTGGACATTTTTTATTGGTTTAATCTTAAATCCTTTCTCCTCAAGTCATTCCTGCTCATAGAGATCACCCCTAATTTCAGACCAGCTCTCCAGTGAGCACTGCAGACACTTGATATTTCCAGAGTTTTGAGGCACCAGGTTTTCCATAAGACTCCCAAAACACTGGGAACTGTGTTCTGATGTTGGTCACTTTATCTCACAGATCTAGATTCTTCCATGTCTAAGTCCAAATCAAACTCAGGAATCTGATTAAGTACTTCCAAACTTTAGGACTTTGTCCATGGCTGCTCCCGAGTCCCAAACCAGAAGATATCAGCCCTACAGTAACGTACATCAGTTTAATCCTGGATTTATGAAATTCCTGTGTTTGATTCAGGAAAATCTTGGTATGTTTGCTGTGTATTTCCATTCACAAATAATAATCAAATATTTTAAAAGTGCATTTGGTTTGCTGCAGATTTTCCTTTGGCAATAGTTTGCCATCCAATTGTGTTTACAGCTGAGTTTCTCTGTCTCTTTTAAAGCTCAATGTACAGGTCAAGAAGGGAAATTAGAAGGAAAGTAAGGGATCTGTTTTAGGCGACAGAAGAGTGTAAGGCTACAAAAATGTCGCTACAGTGTCAAATCAAATGGAAAATTTCATTTTATAGTGTTCTCTTAAATAGAGTTTTTATGACAGTGCCAAGATAATGTTGTTAAAAATATATCAGAGAACCACAAAGTAGTTTGGGTTGGAAGGGACCTTTAAAGGTCTCATTCCAACCCTCCTGCAGTGAACAGGAAAACATTCCACTGGAGCAGGGTGCTCAGAGCCCTGTCCAACCTGACAGTGAATGGTTCCAGGGATGGGGCAGCCATAGCCTCTCTTCCAAAAGTTTTAACAACCTCATGATAAAGAACCTTTTCCTTATAACCAATCTTCATTGACTGTCTTTTAGTTTCAGACCATTACCCCTTTTCCTACTGCAGCATTCCACTGGAATCATTCCCACCTGTCAGGCATGTCAGCCACAGCCTGGTGTCATCTGCAAATGTGGTGAGCAATTCATTCAGGATTTTTAAAACTACTAAATGTAAATAATATTCAGTATTTTTTCACTACTATTTTGAGTGTGATTCCAGTAAAAATTACTTTACAAATGGAATTACATTTAGAAGCATCGATTTTTCCTGATGATCATAAACCAGTAACTTTTGTCCATTCTTGCCATCTTTTGACCTGGACTCCAAATAACCCTGTTGCTGCATCAGTCTGGGCAGAACAGATTATCTTCCTCTTCTCACTGGGATTTCTGATGTGCCCTTCCATTCTCAGGGTTGGGGACAATGAGCAGAGCCATGACAGACACTCTCAGCAGGCCCTGCCTGCTTTGAATGCTCTTGTATTAATGTCAGAGCTGTCCTTCTCTTTCCTTCCTTCCTCATTTTTTATTTTTCCTCCCTGAAACAAACCCCCAACAAAACAACAGCTGTAGACTTTGTAAATATTTAGAAAGTGTCCATGGAATAATCATGTTATGATCAGCAGTATGAAATGACAAAGTTCACATAACCATTGCAAGTTAATAGACCAGAATATACACTCAGACTTTAATATCACACTTGTAAAAAGAGATTTGTGGAGAAAATGTAATGTTTAAGCTTATTCTCTAAAGAATGTGGATTTATCTCTGAAAGTCTGGTCTTCATAATTTCAGTTTAAATGAGTTTTTCAAATGCATTTCAGTTTTCTGTGTTGAATCAATGTCACGAGTAATTTTCTCCACAGAAAAAATTCCTTCAAAATGTCGGCTTCTACCCTTTGCAATCTCAAATTGAATGATTTCTTTTTTACCCTGTAGTAGCCAATTTTTGCTAAAGATTATGGTTTGGTTTAATATGCTGTACACTGTAATTTAATTTTTTTTAAACACAAATATTTATTCAATCCACAAGAAAAGGAAAGCATCGGAGCTCCAATTCAGATTGTTCAGATAACACTGGATGAAAAATTTTCAAGGAAATTCAAGTGTGCTATAAGAACCTGGAAAGAAAATCCACTTTGGAATGAACAGAAAACACTTTTAACGCTTTAATACCAGAGGCTTGTTTGAACAAATAGTGGAGTCCCCATCCCTGGGGGGATTTAAGAGACCTGTGAATGTGGCGCTTGGGGACATGGGTTAGGGGTGGCCTTGGCAGTGCTGGGGGGAAGATTGGAGTTGGTGACCTCAGAGGGCTTTTCCAACCTAAATGCATCTGTGAGTCTGTGAAATTTACAGCAAATAAATGAAAGAAAAGTAAACACACAGTTAATAAACCAAACCTGCTGCCTCTCTGCTTCCAGACAGCAAAACATGCAGTTGTTTGCCTGAAGTATTTCTACTAACAGATTCAGAGATTTTCCGTAGATATTTATACAGCACAATAGCCATTATGCAGTCTCTGGAAGAAAAAGTATTTCCTAAATAAATATGGTTTGATATGAAAAGAAATGACATGTGGGGTGATGGATATAAAATGGGAAATGGTTGCTGGTTCTATCAATGCTTACAGACAGCCAGGGTGAGTTTTGGTCCACTCTGAGCTCTCATCCAGACACCTCTGAATGCCATGATTATTCCTAAAACCAAATTAACTTGCATTTTATTTCCTGCTGAATTCTTGTTTCCCAGCAGCTAATTTAAGGAACTGCCTTGCTTTCCTGTTTCCACTAAGCACATGCACACTTTTGGAGCAGCAGGAATCCCACCGATGGCGAGTAAAGGACTCCGAAATCCAGGTCTGGTCTCGTTCTCTTTCCCTGTGTCAGGTCATTGCAGAAAGTTCTGACTTGTGCACTCATTGGAAGGACAGGGCTGCATGTAACATTTCTGAGGGTGAATATCAAGTGTGGCTGAGACCCCAGGGTGGAAATACATGATTGATGTTTTGCTACTGTGCCAGCATGACCTGGAGTACAAATGTGACACCGAGTCACACATGGACATCAAGCAGGAGGCGGTTCTGTGCCAGAGCTGAAGTAAACCTGCAGGAAAATTGAATAATCTCCTTTATCCAAACCAAAAAGAGTGGGTTTTATATTTGTTTTGGGGTTTTTTTGTTTGTCTCTTTTTGTTAGTTTTTCTTTTTTTTTTTTTTTTTTTTTTTTTTTTTTTTTTTTTTTATAAAAAAAAAAATTAAAAAAATATCCATTGGG
>VXAX01004375.1:1444697-1462931 GCA_013399835.1 Leptocoma aspasia
TTTTTTTTTTTTTTTTTTTTTATTTTTTTTTTTTTTTTTTTTTTTTTTTTTTGTTTTGTTTTTGTTTTAATAAAAATAAAAATTAGAAAATGCTCCATTGGGCTTAAATCCTTTAGTGGAATTAGAAAGATATGCCATCAAATTTAACACATCAAATTTAACACATACCTTCACTCAATGACTGCAATAATGTAGCTTTAAAATATTTTCATACGCTTTCACCATCTTTCCTATTTCAAATTGCTGGTTTCAAAGTTTCCTTGTGAAGTCAAGGACAATGTTGAAATTTCCCTTTGCAAATTATCCAAGATTATATGTTTACATTAAACACATGAGTACAAAATAAATAGGACTGGAAGATTTTACTAATCTGAAGAGTTTTAAAGGTCTTTTTAAAAAATAAATAAAAGAAGTCCATTAGCAAAGCCAGAATTCAAGCCAGTGTAGTGTTTCATGTGAACACAGCTCATATCTGATTGATCTAGTTCAGGAAAGACTCATCAGCTGAAAAAATGGGATTATTTGGAGCTGTGATATCCATTGCTGTGTTCAAACTCACACAGGAGGAGATTAAATTTTTTAACTCCCATTGGCAACCGTGCCACTATGTCACTGCAGATCAGCCATGCTGGGATTTATTTTTGTGCCCCTAAGATAAATTTCATCTCTTAGATAACAAGAGAGTGAAAAGGAGAAATCAGCTGGTAGAATATCTGACCTACAGGGCAAACAGGCAAACTAAATTCCAATCAAGTCTTTATTGGGACTGAGAGCCAAGACCTACATTAGCTCTGCTCACCCTTGAGGAATTTCTGGCAGCCTCCAGCTGGAATTATGGGACCATACAACTCCTACCTTAGCATGCTGACATTTCCCCAAGCTTCTAATAACTGGTGTGTTTTCACAAGTTCTAGAAAAATAGAGTTTTCCCTGATTTTTGTCTCTGTTTACCTTGCATGGAAGGCAATCCTTTGGCATTTAGAGGGAGAACAGTATTTCATACTTGGACTGCTTGATGGCTCCCTCCCTGATGGTCTGCAGAGTCTTTGTTCTATCATTTAAATGGATAATTTTGGAATGCTTTCTGAAGTTATAAATGCTTAATGGAGGAAAGAATCTTCCTTAGTGAAGTCATGTGAGGGAGAGAATTGCTCATTTTCATAGAGAAGTTTAGGAAATTCATATTTGGTGTTTTCCAACAAAAGCAGAAAAATGCCCAATAGTTAAAGAACTTACAGAAATTCAGGGAACAAACCCCCAACAACAATTCAAACGGGTTTGGAAGTGCCTTTTCTCTCTCCTGTTTGCTGTCATTTGGGCATGGAGCAGGACAGATATTAAAGGAACATGAACATTTGGAGTTTTTTCCTACCAATCTGCAGCCTCAGCCCTTGGAAGAGTGGAGTTGGTTGGTGCTTTTTAGCTGCAGTGACAGGACAAGGGACAATGGCCTTAGACTGGCAGAGGGAAGGTTTAGATGGGATTTGGGGAAGAAATCCTTCCCTGGGAGGGTGCTGAGCCCTGGCACAAATGCAGAGCAGCACAGGGAAGGAATTTAATCCACCCCAGTGAGCTCAGGGCACTGCTTTAGCTGTGCTTTAGGATCTGCAGGCATCAGAGGCCCCAAAACCATCAGCAGAGGGGTTGCAAAGATTGTTTTTCTTATGATTATTTCATATTATTCTATTCAAAAAAGCTCCTATTAGCATATATATATAAACATGAGAAATATTAGATACTGAGAGCAAAGCTAAAAGTGCAGAATTCTGGTGGCAGCCTATGTTATAAACCAAAATATAAAAACCACCAAAGCAATGAATCCAAACCCAACATACAGTAATGAAACAAACTCTCTCTTCCAGAAAAATTAACAAACTACCATAATCTTTGTAAATTCAGTGAGGTCAGAATATCAGGTCTGAGGTGGCAATCCAAGCAGTTTTTAGTAGATTTTTATTAAAATTAAGGAATACACAAGATACTATTACCATAATTTGCCTAGAGGAGTGGGAGTGGGTGAGTTGTTTGGTTTATGTTTTTTTTTTTCCTTTTTGACAACTGGGAATAAGATTTTTTTATGTCTGCATAAAATATAAATGAACTGTAGCATTCTTATAAATAACAAAATTCTCAAAGGCCTCTCAACAAATTGACTACAAAATGCAATTCTTAGAAACCAGTAGATTAGTAATTTATGCTTAGCTCCTATGGGCTTTTCAGTTTGGTGGTTAATTTAAAACTTTTTACCCCCCCAAGAAAAATAAATTAAAAACCAAAAAATTAATAAAAAGTTCTTCTGTTTTGCCTGGAAAACAGATCTGCAAAGTTTGCACACAACCTGCTGGAGAAAAACATTTGTCTTGAAAAGGACCATCATATAATCAACATTACATTAATGCAAGTGAGAAATGTAATAATTCTTTTACAAGCTTTGACCAGAAGTGGCTTAAAAAGCAGAGATATTATAAAAATCCCCAAAACTGGGCGAAGAACTGCTGTGGTAGCAAAGCTTTTGCTGAGAAAAGAAGGAAGGAAAGAAAGAAGGAAGGAAATAAAGAAGGAAGGATGGGAGAACACTAAGGAGATGGTGCTTGAAAGTTGCTCCCAGCAGCCCTGCAGCAGTTGGATGAGGAGGAGGAGAGGAAGAAAAGAATTCCTGGCTATAAAAATAACAATTACCCACTCCTCCCCTCTGGATCCTCCCCAAAAGAAGAGGGAGAAAGGCACTAAGGAGAAATAGCTGATAAGTGGGAGTGTCAATTTACACAGTGTTGTACCTAAATATGTGAAGAGCCAGGGACCCAAGAAGACAATCCTAATTAATTTCACTCGAAAGCATATAATTTCCAAAGAGCCCCAACATTAGTCATGTTCTGTTCTGTGTTGTTCTGAAGTTATTTCAGCAGATGTGCTCTTACACTGAAAGGCAACTGATTTTTGAAAATTTCAATGTACACTGAATTCCAGAATGATGATATGAATATAATATATTATTACTTTGCATCAGGGTTTTTCTTCTGCTGTTAAACAGAAGTTGTCCACTTGGAAATCAAGCCAGCAAAAGAAAGTTCTATCTGGTAATTAAGACTCCATGTTTTTCATGCTTGATCATCCTACTGTTTCTTCTGTTTTACCACCAAATTAATTCCATGTTGATGCAATGTATCCTAACAGGAGCACCTCCCAAGACAACCTATTTCAGAGCCTTTATAATTAAAAAAATAGAACAGAGGTGGTAGACTACACATTTGCAGAGAGAAGTGAAAAATTAGGATTCTCATCCATGTCATCCAAAGTCATTTGCACAGACCACTATAAATAGCTCCTGACTCCTCAAAAAAAAAAAAATAACAGCCACAATCTCATCTTCATTTGCTGTAGAGGTACATATAAGAAAGAGGAGAAAATTACACAAACTCAGTTAATTCAAGAGAAGCTTTTCTACAGCTTTTTAAAGCTGTTAACTAGTTCTTCATAATTTCCTTATTAAGGCAGAGGTGAAAACTATTGCTTCAGTTGGCAAGAATAATTAGGCCTGGGTGTTCTCCCTGAAGGTTTGGGCAAGATCTCCCTACCAAAATTAAGCCCAAGGGAAGAAGTGGTGCATTAGAGATTGAAAACATCAGGCTGAAATTACCATTTTGCCTTTTTTTTTTTTTTTTTCCATGCACCACGTGAGCAATGTGCTTTTGTAAAGGGCTAAAAGCAGAACTGATAAACCAAAATGCCACTGGTTTGGGAAAAAAGGGTGGCTGTGGTGTGACTGTGGTGTCCCACAGCAGGGTGACATGGAAAAGCAGGGTGGGACCAGCACCAGAGCCATGGCTTTCCAGCTATAGCTTTAAAGATATAAAAAGGGATAAACCTTTTACCTCTATAAGAGTTGACTCCGTTGCCTCACAATCAGCTTTCTGCCCCTCTTCTCTTCATCCCTCTCCATCCTCCTTGGCTGAGCAGCCTTTGTGCTTAAACCAGTTGTCACAACTGTGAAGGAAACTCAGCTTGATCTTCATGACTGACAGATTGTTTGCCAAAGGAGCATAAACATCTCTATATTATGCTCATTTCCAGGTAGTTTGAGGGCTCTTTTGGAATGTTTGCAATCGCTGTTCAAAGCATCTCAAGCCTCTGCCTGCATTGTTACAGGGTAATTCCTGTTCCTTCCTGTGCAGTCACCCAGGAGTTCTGTGGAATTCGAGGTGCAAGACTCCAAATATTCCTTTGGAGGGTTGGGTCCTGCTTTTCCTGGGTACCTGTGTGGTTTTCTGTGTTTACAGAGCTGATTCAGTGCAATACTGCAAAATTAAGGTGTCCCTTTGAGTCATAACTCCATGAGTTCAGAAATATGACAATGCCCACACTCACCTGAATTTTCATCTCCAGTAAAAAAAAAGGAACACAAGGCATCATCTCTATCTGCACTAAATAATAACCTTTATACTTTTACAGTGTTGCAAATTCAGCAGTGCTTGAGAAAACAAAGGGAAGATTTGTAATTGAACTTGTTTCTGGATTAAAAGTTTTCTCAGAAGAACAACAGAGTAATTTACAAAAAGTACAGTGAAATAAAGAAAAATAGAGGAGCTAATATATTTCTTCTTCAGTAGAATTACAATAAAACACATCAGTGAAACAGGTGATATTGTATTTTAATAATACCATGGAATTGTCTGAGGGATACAACAATAGAGATATTCATTAATATCCAATAATAAACCAAATCAAAGAGCAAATGGTACTGGTCTTATCTTCTCAAGAAGTCATGTTAAATTTATTGGGAATTACTTAAAGAAATCAGAGGGAATTAAAAACCTAAAGTTAAGTTTTAACATTCAAGGGGTCACACAGTTTAGATGACACTGTAATTGCAGCACTGGACTCCAGAAAACACATTTAAAAACATGAAATCTTGTACTGTCAAAAATAGTGCAGAATGCATCTACAATATATGTAGATAGAAAACTGTAACTAGGAAATCTGGGAGGTGGGTTTTTTATTTCTGTTTTTTTTTCCCAAGGACAGCTGTAAAGATAGAAGAACCTCTGATTTTATTTGACAGGTGTCAGTAGCATAAAAATGCCCAAATAAACCAGACAATCATCACTCATGAAATGTCAGTCTGCTCTAGGCACATTCTTTGGAAAACCTCTTTCACATGAGCTAAAAGTGAATATTTACTTATGGCAAACTCCAGATTAAAATATTTCCAAACTGCTTGAGAACCAAAAAAAAAGAGCATTTAAATCCTTTCAAAAATCTATCTTGAAAAATGTCTTGTTTCAGAAAGGAAGGAGTTCAAGAGCAGAAAAGGAAAGTTACACAATGTGAATTTACATACCTGAATAAATTAGCATATGAAACAGGCTGTAGGAAATCACAAAGCTGATAATATCATTAAAAATGTTACCACAGTTATGGAGAGTTTAACATAATGGCTAGAAGTGTCTAGAACCCAAAAAATCCTCCAATTTTCAATATACACTCAGTGAGACATTAACTGGCTGAACTTCAGCCACTGTATTAAATCAACTATGAACTCCACAGCACTGGAAAAATCTACAAACTCTGTATTCCTTTTGACAAAAAACAACCCTTCTTATCACTGTGGTGGTGTGTAGAGTCCTGACATGTCCTGCTCTCACAGACTTGCTGCTCAAGTTGCAAAAACTAGAACTAACTACTTGAAAATTTGGATTAACTACTTAAAATTGGAATTAATGTCAAAATTGGAATTAACTACAGAAAACTGCCCCATCCAATCTGTCCGTGGATACTTCTTCAATATCATGAATTTGATGGTTTGTGATTCAGTGTAGAACTCAATCTACCTATTTTTGTCATCAGATGTGGCCAATGAATGCTATAAAACATTTATTACTAATTTGGTTATTGATATTTTTTCTAGAAGATGTAATTAATTGGAATCGATTGATGCATTACAAATCAATGCATAGGAAGATATTGTTAAACAAAGAAAAAAAATAGTGATGACCTAAAGAGTATTAATTGGGGGGAAAAAGCCAGAAATCCTTGAAGCCATAAACTATATGTGTTTATAACATCTATTATCTCTTCAGTGTGTTTCTTATTCAAGAAGAGAAAATGAATTTGCCAGTCCTTGACCTGATTTTGTTCCCTGTCCATTCCTGTACCTGTGTGGGTAAATAGACTTAACAGGGTCTTGGTCTGCAGTCTGGATGGCTGCAAGGTTAGGGCTACACACCAAGATTAATTTTGGATTTCTAATTTCTCTGACATTCTTGATCCAGCAATCAGGAAGCAATCCTTTGTCTATCAAAGAATAAAAACCGAAATAATATTCTTTCATTTAAATCTGGTCTAGGTATGCAAGCAATTAAAAATTCAGTATAAACAGAGCTGACAACTGAAATTCTTTCTTCTGGGCATTAATCTCCAGTGGAATATACCGGAAACCATAAACAAACAAACAAACAAATAAATATACCATATATAAATATATAAATAAATATATTATTTAACAGTGCAGACATCAGATTTTGAAGGAGAGGCTTCCTGAGTACATAGTCATTTTACTATTTGATTATCCAATGCCATCTATAAATGGCCATGACTTTCTGCCTCTTCTGAACTGGAATGAAGAGGGTGAAATAAAATTCTGCTTATTTTCCTCATCACTAAAATGTTAAAGTTTTTTTCTACTAGTGAGGCAGCTTGTGTCACTGCCAATTATAATTAACATTTAATTAACTTTATAAGTGACATTTTGGTATGTTTGCCCGATATTAAGGACTTACACGGTACAGAACTTCCGTAACAGCCCTTTCATCACACTTTAAAAAAATGTAATTTAGAGTCAAAAAATGCTGTACTTCAAAATGACATTGGAAAACAATCCTGGAGAGAAATGTAAGAATTTGAGACATGTCGTGAAAAAGCTCTCAGCATCCTGAGATATTTCCTGTGTGGACGTGGTTGGGTTCCTGTCCTTTTCAGTCTGGAGTAGGCTTAAATTTATTTTGATGCAAGTCAGTACCCTAGTCCTTCTCCCAGTCTCGATATTTTCATGTCAGTCCATGACCTTTTTCATCTTCGTTTCTACCCTGTCCTGTTGAGGAAGAGGGAGTGCAAAGTTTTGTCAAAAAAATGTGATTAGAGATGGCAATGTAAATGCGTTATTTGGAGCACAAAAAGGCTCTCTAAAAAATATGTAAGAGTATAGCAGATAATACGAGTTTTTATTTGGTTTAGAGAGATTTTCATTTCCAAAAAAAGTATTTAGAGTGTTCTGGAACATGATTTACACCCCATCTTTCTATACCACTATAAAAAAGTTTAAATATTCCCATTAAAATGGAATCTAGTCAGTCTAACTGGCAGAGGCACGAGGGGGCTGGGGGACAGTCAGACTTTCAGGAATGGTTGGGAATGCTGGGATCACAGCACAGCATCCTGCTGGGGGCAGCTGCACTGAAGGACTGTCTGATCACAACTGGTTCATTTATTGCAGATCTGTACCTTCACAGAGCAGACATCCACCAGAATACTGATGGAATATAATGGGCAGA
Source organism: Leptocoma aspasia (assembly GCA_013399835.1). Lineage (NCBI taxonomy): Eukaryota > Metazoa > Chordata > Aves > Passeriformes > Nectariniidae > Leptocoma > Leptocoma aspasia. The sequence goes on from VXAX01004375.1 coordinate 1,452,245, forward strand.
GCAACATCCCAAACTAAGTAACTAATAATAATAATAATAATATTAATAATAATAGTAGCTAAGTAAGTAGCTATTGTGTTAAATAATCTTCAGTGAACCCTCCTCCTATAAATTTCTCTAATTGCTATGTTTCCCTCAGTACACTGTTGGTATCCAAGGCATCTATGACAAGGAAATCCAAAATATATTCACAGGTTATTTCCTTTTTTTTGGTTCTAGAACTCGTGTGCTGTGGTTTCACTGCAAGATTTCTATTCCTTATATTCCAAGAAACACTGAGAAATAAGTCCCTGTTCACTTTCTGTTTGAGATTTTGCTAATGTCTTCTCCACAGCTTCCTTTATAGCTTTCCCAACCAGAAGAATCTCAGTTTGTTTAATGTATGCATTTGCAGAATGAAATAGATTAAATTTTATTCTTGAAGTCATATTTGTTCTTGTTCTACATACATTATTTTTACCTCTTTTATCCCCCTGTGGTTTTACACGGTGGTACAATGATAACTTCTCTCTTGTTCTCTTATTCTTTTCTTAATTTTTCTCATAATACTTGCTTGCTGAACTGCCTCTAAAGCTGATATTTCCATATAATTATTCATGATATGATTTCAAGAGCACTTTTGTGAGCACTAATACTGGTTTAGAGCCTACCTCATGTGCTGGCAGAGCTGTTTTTCATCAGCTGAACCCCTCTTGCCACATTTTTGTCCCCACAGCCCCGTGGAAGCCCTCTGAAGGAGTTCACTGATGGATTCACTCTCTGCATTAGGAAAATTTGTATTACTCAGCCTTTGCCACCTCTGTGGCAGCTTTTATTTTGCATGGAGACTAATTAGAAAACAGATTTATATGGGTGAATTCCTGTTGCAGACCTTCTAGGACCCTCCTTGGACACTCCAATACTGGGGGCTTCCTCAGAGACACTTCAGCAAAAATGAAAATTCAGTTTTAACCAAATCTTCTGTCCAGTGCCCTGCTAAGAGGGTCCAGTGCAAGAGACAAAACTTGCACATTTTGAAACGTGGTTGTACTCCTAATACACTGTTATTTCACTATACCAAGTTTATGCACGTGTATCCATTTATACTTTACATTTTATATTTTATACATTTACAATTTTATGCTTTATTGCTGATAAATGAAGCATTACTGCATTTTTCTTTATCATCACAAGTACTGAAAGGAAATTTACCCTGAAATCTGAAGGTAGACTTGGGGGTTTTGAACTAAATTATGCTCCTGCTCCTCTCCTTCTGCAGAAAAGAAAATCTGATACAGGAGGCCATGTAATGGTGCATTAGATAACAGCAGGATCAGGGTAGGTATCCCTTGAAGTTGAATAAATTTTTTTTCTTCCCTGTAATCTTTAATAAACCATCAGAGCAGCAGGACCTATGAGAACCATTCCAGGCAATTCTAACTTGCTGCATATTTTCAAAACAAAACCAGAGATGCACTTAGAAATAATGTTTCTTGAATGGGAGCTCAGTTATTTTTCTTTTATTTCACAGAATCATGCAATCCCAGCATGGTTTGGATTGGAAGAGACCTTAAAGCCCATCCAGTGCCACCCCCTGCCATGGGCAGGGACACCTTCCACTAGCCCAAGTTGCTCCAAGCCTGTTCCAACCTCATTGTAATTATTTAAAACCAAACGAGTTACTAATGAGATTTTCCTCTTTTCTTCTCTCCCTGTCTTCATCTTGCACGATTTCACTTTTCACACCTGCTGTTTATTCTGTATTTATGTTTCTCATTTTCACCTTACTCTGATTATAGCAGCACGGATTTTTTCTTCCCTTAGTGGCAGTTCACTGGTCTAGGATTTGAAGAAAGTGATTCAATTCACTTTCCAGAAACACCATTAGCTGCCACCTGTATCATGTTTTCCCTTGGGTTTACCTTGATATTACTCAGTAATTTCTCAGGCATTTCAGATTTCCACTCCTGGCAGCTTTCATACTGTTGCTTGCCATTCACTAAGGTCATTAATAATTATGACAATTAATTGATGCTCTATTTTCCTATATTCCCAGCCCTGAGCAGCCTGGTGTGACCCCCGTGCTGCAAGCACAAGGTTGGACAGGACCTCCCGAGGCCCTTTCCAGCCTGAATTATCCATGAGTCCATGACATCTTCCTGTTACAGCACAGTGCAGCTATTAGACAAATATTAGACCTCATCCCTACACACAAGGAAGAGAAAAGAAAGAGGGAATTCAGAAATTATTGACATAATGGGTTTCAGTTTTGAGCAGAGATCTTTCCCAGCTGATAAGAGATGAGGAAGGATCAGGATATACACAAAAATTATTCCTTCTGAAGGGAAACAAGAAATTACAGATGTGGAAAATCAATCACCAGAAAGCCCAAAACACCAAGTTTTGCTGTTGTAAAACAGATTTGTAAATTCAGTCATCAAATTAAACTCCACACCTAGATTGATGTTTTGGCTTTGATAAATTTGGAATGTGATGTTGACTACTGTTTTTTATTTTCTTAAGATTTCTGTCTCTGTTATAAATTGAAACAATGCAGGAAAAACACTCCAGGACATGAAAGATTAATCCTACCTCACCTACTCTGACCAGGAGCATTTTTTGATAAATTAATTTCCTTGAGCCATTAAAGCCTTGCCCCTTCCCATAAATTGTATTGGAACTTATCTCTAATTATGGGTTACGTGTCCAGCCAGCTCTGATCTTCTTTCAAATACCAAATCCTTCAATAAAATTTATCCACATCAAACTTCTTACATTTAAATGATGACACCAATGATGAAATTATTCATCAGAATCACTTTTCAAATTGTGATAAAATCAGTATTAAAGCACTGGTGACCTGTACTTTAACAGCTTCCAGGTGGAAGAAAGAAGGATTTTGAAAGTCATACTGAACATGTGCATACAAAATAATACAGAATACTCATTAAATTCCTCCAAACTCTTACTGTATTGATTAGCAGTCAAACTGCCAGGAATCTGACCTGTTTGCCCTTCCACATAGCACCCTTCTGACATTTACTGTAAGGAGGGGAAATATGCCTCCTCTTCCAGTAGGATTTGGTAGCAAATGAGGAAAGTCAGAGCAGGAACAAAGAAAGCAAGAAACTGGGAGTGGTGACAGACATATCCTGGTTTGCCCTTGGCTCATTTAAAATAATTATGAATTAATTATTATTAAATTATCAAACATATCAAACAGGCACACAAACTCTGTGTTCTTTTATGTGCTCTTCGGATCATGGAAATGAGAGATGAGATAGTTGCACTTCCAGCTTTTGCTGTCTGGGTGGTTACACAGCAGGAAATGCTCCAGAAATTCATTCTGAGCCTTCTCCTCAAACCACACCACCCATGGATCTCCACGGGTGAGGCATCATCACTGGGAGCTGGTGTCTGTTGCATGTAAAACAGGAAGGGGCTGGTCCCACTCCTGGTTTCCCAGAAGAAGAGGGCACAACAGGATCCACATCCATTGTGAATGGCAGTTTGGGAACCACAAAAACATCCAAAGCAGCTGCTCAGATCAAGCATTTCCCCTCCCAGCCTGTGTCAGTGTGAGGACCAGGGCACACCCTGAACACCTGAGCTGCACATTTCCTCCTCTGTCAGGTCAGATATTTTTGCCCTGGCATTAAAGGAAAAGCAGTGGGATTCCAGTTAACAGAGTTAACTGGATTGCATTATTCACATTAAACGAGCACAGGGATTGATGCAAAGGAGCTGCTCAGACCAATGAGTCAGGCACTCCTGGGCATGGCATGAAATTGTGCTATCTGTCACAGGCTGGAGTGTTCTCTCTGTGCTGCACATGCAAAAGTACATTAAATCGGGACTATTGTACTGTGACATTTCTATTCTAGACAATTGCCAGTTAAATCAATGCACATTTTATCATGTCTTTGAATGTCTAGAAATAGTTTCGTCCACAGTGCCTTGTCAAACACTTTGGCATGAACATTTTCTCAGGAGGGCTCTGTAATTCTGCACAGCTAACCCAGACTGTGGTGAAAAATTCCTGACCTGGGTCAGAAACATTGTTATTCACACCCTGCTGCTGCTCTGGTGTGGGAGGAATTCAGGAGCACTCTGTGATTCCTACCAGCAAGAATAAAAGTGGAGTAAAACGCTTCCCAGTCTTTTACCACCACTGGACCACGTGGCCTGGCAAGTGAGCTGCAGAAGATAACATTGACTTTTGACAGCAGAACTGGAGTAAAATCTGATTGGGATGAACCAGAATTTGGGACTTCACCATTCCTTCATCTGGGTAAAAAAAGCAGAAGCAGGGCAGACGTGAATTCCTTATCCTCATCTCTATTTAAGCTTGAATCAGAATGAAAAATAGAACAAAGACTATTAAATCACATTTCTCAAGTAAAGCCAAAACACTGAAATTATAGGCAATGCCAAGCCCAAGATATATGCAAAATGTGCAATTCAGGTGGGTCTTACTCTGATATATTTTCTGTCATTTAATTTCAGAATTTAAAAGCACCATGTAAGCACAGATCTAAAGCCTAACCTGTAAGAGCCGAAGGACACTGCCAGGGGTGGAAGCAGGCTGTTAAAATGAGAAATTGCCTCCTAACTTACAGTAATCATGTGAGCAACCTAGGATTAAATAGAACTGGCTCTTGTTCCCCAGTTCAACACTTCTTTGCCTGTTTGTTATCCTAGGAGTAAATACAGCCTTTAAAAATCAAACAGAACTAATTTATTAATGTATTCTTAGCACTTTAAGAATGATTAATGGTAATTTTCTAGTTTTACATTGCCAAAGTTTAGCAGAAAGCTATTAGAAAATCAGTGCATAATGACACTGCTGAGGTATTTACTGTTCTAACAGCAACACTGGAGGGAAAGATTCTGGACTCAGAATTTATACACATGTGGCAATTAGCTGTGAAGGTTGGTAGAGAAATAGCTGGGTTTTTTTCCTTTTGAAATAAATGGAAACAATGTTTTTGAAGAAATGAAAACAGTATCTTCTGTGAGTAATGCAGCTACTTTTTGAATCTACAGAAACTGTCACATAATCCAGGAGTGGTGGGAAATTAATATAAATGTGAATATAACATTTACTATTAGAAATCACAACAAGGCATCCAAAGTTCTTAGAAGCTTTCTTCAATATCAACAGCTTTTAATAAGCTTGGACTTGGCAATCTTGGAGGTTTTTTCCTAACTTTAATGATTCTGTGATTCTGTGGGAATGAAAGGAAAACAAATCTCAGCGCCAGTCACTCATGTTGCCCATCAACCAATTAGGTGGATAAAAATTGAGACATTTTCTCTCTTCTCCACAGAAATTCTAACAGTCCCCAAATGCTTCTTTGGAAGATTAAAGTAACCAACTGTCTTGAAGGTGTTTCTTGGCCTTGGCACAATATTAAGAATATTACAAAATTACCCCAACACAGTTGGATTCCAAGTACTCCTGTTCATTCCCTTTGCAAAAAAAAAAAAAAAAAAAAAAAAAAAAAAAAAAAAAAAAAAACAGGAGCCAATAGTGGAGCATGAGCACATCCAAGTGACATAAGTCAGTGAAAAAAAGACAATGAACATGAGAAAATAATCCTTGATTTGTGTTTAAAGATACTTAGAAATAATTGGCATCATGAGTGCAGAATGGGAGCAGCTGATGGAAGCCAGTTTTTAAGGAAGGGATCTTTGGGTAATTTGTATGACTCCATTACAATGTGCCCTTGCTCAAAAATTGGATGAAAGGAAAAATTAGGACGTGGAACAGATTTATACAGGTTTCCTTGGGCTTCTTTTCATTATTTGTTCTTAATGGCTCTGTGGGTTTATTGTCAGTCCGAGCCGAAATGAATCATTCCCAATCCGAACAGGAGATGATAATGTCGTGGCCATGGAAAGGCAGACACGCAGACACCATACTGGAAATATAAAGAGGAATTCTGAGTGCCCATGAAGCAGCTCTTCTCCACTGAGCAGCACAAATCCACAGCTGAACAACTGTGGAATATCTGGAGAAAATACAGCCGAGGACAACAATAATGGTCACAGGTCTGGAAACCACGACTCGAAAGAAATGACTGCAGAAAATGTGAAATTTAGGGAAATGGCTGAAATGATTTTTAAGACTCCTCAGTAACATTTGCTGGAGGAAGAAGAATTCATTTTTCTGTAGGCACATAACCAGAACAAAAGGAAATCTGGAATGAGTAAAGTACAAATGAGGCGTTAAGAAAAACAAACTAAAAGAAGTCCACAGTTCTTTATTAGAGAGGGTCACTAGCGAGGAATACTTGGTGATTGTGGACTCTATTTTCCCTGGTCTGATGAATTACACTTATTTAGACTTGACCACTCTAAATGTTGTGAAAATTATTTAGGCCAACTGGACAGAAATAATGTCTGTGCTTTCACAAGCACAAATTCTTTCTTCATCTTTAACCAGGAATGGAAAGAATCTGCAGGGAACAGGCAGCAACTGCAAAAATCTGGGAGCAAAGAGGAGAGAGGGAGTGAAACTCCACCTGGAGTCTGGTCAATATAATGTGATTCTTAAGAGAATAGAACACCTTTCTGTTGTGTCCTTCTGCAGTGCCCAGCACAATGAATTCCTAGTTGAAGGAAACAGTCACTAAATCAATGCAAGCCTGACTGTGTGAAAAACTCACGTGGCCCTGCTGGATGTGTTTATTCTACAGGCTGAGAAAATGCAGGATGAATAATGTGTTCGGTAATTTCTTTTTGGCCAAAAGGACGAAATTTGCTTTAATGCTTTTTTCCCCGCTGTTGAATGACAGAAAAATCCTGGTAATACGCTGTCAAAGTATTTGAAGTCTCATTTAGCACTTGTCTACTGCAAGTAGGGTCTTTATGTATTGTCACAAAAGAGTGACACTTCTGGACACTGGATTTCCTAAATCAAGAATGAAATGACAATATTACTTCAGTTGGAATGGAGTTTTACACCCGTGACTTTTGAATAATGGCAGTAACTTTGAATTGTGAATATTAGGATGGCAATATTCAGGTTGTTTTACCTTTGCTTTCTATCCATATATATAGATAAAATCTAGCTCTTCACTCCACTATTCAAGCATTCCAACAATTTTTCTTCAGAGGAACAAATCCATCATTTGCACTGAAGAAATTATAGTAATTCAATGGAGAGTATCAATAGCTGAAAAAAAAATACTGTCTGTTAGCATCCACATCTCCTACCCTTGTAAAACTTGAAAGAGCTCAGGGAAGTTGCCAGAAATCTTTCCTTAGACCTCAAAGGCATATGAACAAAATATATATAATAATTGCCTGGCAGAACTAGGAATGTAGACACATTTATAACTTGCAGCAGCAGAACAGAATACCTAATAAAAACCTGTTCTAAAAGACATTTTTAATGAAGCTGATCATTAGCACTGGAAGTTGGTCTGCAGTAAGAATTAAGAAAAAATTGCAATAGAAGGAGCCACTCGCAGTGTTACAACAAAAGAACATGATATAATCTTTCTCTCCCTCTGTGTTACCAAAATAAAAAAAAAAACAAAACAATGAGTTTCACAGAATATTTACAGATTTTCTGTTCTTTGTGCAAAATATGTGTCACTTTGTAGGTGACAATGACAGTCTGAAAGTTTCTTTTTCTGCTACATGTGATCTTTCTAATTTGTGATCCACAGCTCAGGCACCTGTGATTTTACATTATTCCCAGTTCAAATCCAACTGAAACACTTGCACATTTTTATGGCTGCAAGTGTTGATAGCAGCTTTTTTTGCAAGGATGGAAAATTCTGAGACACGCTTCCATAATCCCTACACATAGAAACATTTGCAGAAAGACAACCAATAAAGACTGGAACAACACCTCAGTGAGGCTGGAGCTGGATAACCTTTAAGGTGCCTTCCAAGCCAAACCATTCTGTGATTCTGTGGAATGGTTCATGGATAAAACACTCCTGCTTTCTTTCACATCCTTATTAGCCTGGTGCAACATTCCTGCCTCTCTGGAAACCTTTATTGATGTCACCGGGTGTTGGATGCCTTCAGACTGGTGGCTTGAGCCTTCGTTGCATTCTTGGTTTTAAAGTATTCCTAATTTTTAGATTTCCTTCTACCAGATTCTCACAGAGCCTTTCTCCATTGTTTGAAATGTTAATTTTATTAATAAATGTTGGATGATGCACTCGTGGAGTACATCATGTAAGTAGAAGATTAGTGATCGTTAAAAATAATTTTAAGACATGGTGGTTGAAAACAAATAGCTTCACTTTCATTCTAATTGATGTAATCCATTACCAGGGTGCAACTTCTGTCCATGACTGCTTCTAATTAGCAGTCTGCCTAATTAAAAGTGCACTGATAACTTCTCCCTGGAATCTCCCTTGCAGGAGCTCAAGTCCATCCATGCCGAGTGACACAAATGAAACGCAGACAGTGGGAATGGAAAATTTCAAATATTTAGAAGTCAATTTATGTTAGGGGGAATTAATGGTGAGTGGATTTTCCACTCTGTCTGGAAGGAAAGAAAAACAGAACTTTTAATAAAAAACTCTTTTATTCCTCTGGCTACCAGGTTGTCAGAGAATGATTAAGGCTGAAAACAGATCATTGAGTCCAAACATTAGTGCAACACTGAACCATGAAAGCTCTGAGGTTAAAATCAGCCTCTGTAAATGACCAGAGTGTTGTTGAGTGGCTAACGTTGTACTGCAAGCAGAACCAAACCCACATTAACTCCCACAGGCCTTTAAATACACCAGGACTTGGTGCATTGTGAAGACATCCTGCCTTTAATCCAAGATAAACCAACACAGGACCCTCCAAATGCAGGGATTCTGGGATGAATGATCTGACCACACTTCTGACATTTTGTGTTTGACTCCTCTTTTGTGTTCCTTGGTAGCATTTCCTCCCACTGATGAGTAACCCTATGGGCTTTCTGAGCCTCTCCAAAGTGCTGAGCAGTGGCCACCTAAATGGCTGGAACAGGGAACAGAGACAGGAAATTCCATCAGTCTCAGTTTAGGGTGGAAACTTGTAGTGCCACTCCAGGCACGGTGCTAAGCACGGGTTTGTCACTTGTTCATTCTGAACATTTGTAAGTTCAGCACCGAAGTGAACGCAGCCTCCATCTGTGTCCCTCTGTGGATCCAGGATGTTGGGAAGCTCAGAAATGCTCTGAACTGAATTTGTGACCAGCGACACACAGATTTTCCTCCAGGGCTTTGTAGAAGGATTCCTACAGTGACTGCTAAAATAATTTCATTATTATATTTCCATCCATTAGCTAGGGCAAGCATTTAGCATCCCTGAAAGTCAGCAGAAATTAATCACAGCTCAGGTGACAATAATGAATTATCTCTGCTTCCCTGAAAGGACCAAGCAACAAACTGTCTCCAGTGGTCTCCTGAGCTCCCCACAGACCAAGTCCCAGCCAGGTGACCCACAACAATTTTATGAACAGTGAGGGCACCAGAACAGAATCAGATGCATCTAGATTTGATTCAACACTTGGATAAGACTGAATTTAAAAACCCCTTGGAGAGCTTATAAACATCTGGACACTCATACTCCTTATTTTACTTTTTTTATAATTAATCATGATTAATGAATAAGCAAGAAAAGTGTCTGGATTTAGCACCTGAATAACATCAGTAGCAAATGTTTAACTCATAAAATTCCTTGCTTTCTTCTACTTTCAGTCATATCCTATGATAGCCTTATTCAATTGTTGTTGACAAAACTTTAAATCCAAGTTCAGACAGTATTTTTGAGCCTATGGATTAATAAATGTATTACTTACTGTAATTTTCTTTTTCATTATTCCTTTGAAATAGCAAAATAAGAGCTTCAATGGAAACAAATAACCATGGCTGAGGTGGATTCAGTGGCAGGCAGACTTGGTGACCAGACAGGTTTTCAAACACAGCAATGGTGTGATAGCACATTTGGTGAAAAGGTATGGGGATATTGCACATTTATTTTAAATAAATTAAGTAATTTTAATGTGCTATATCAGAATATATTGCTTAAATATCATCAAATGTTTCTACAGGCACTTATTCAAATTAAGGAAAATCCTCAATGATTTAATGATATTTAGAAATAAATTAAGACTCAATTTCCTATTTTTTTGTACATTAAAACTTCACAGTAACCCGCTCTTTACAGCAGTCTCACACACACACAGAAAAATCCAATCGAAGACACGCCAGTACTGATACACTGTAAGAAAACGATTGTTATTGAAGGCAAAATAGGAATTGAGAACCAACAGCTTGGTCTAAAAAGAACTAAAACCAAAGGGTTCATAAAGAGGACCTCAAAATCTGGGTGAGTTTTTCTTTCCAAAAAAAAAACCAAAACAAATATTTTCTACAGGAGAGATGGATTTCACACGGAGTGATTCTAAGTTTACTGCTTTATTTTTCTTAGTCACCATTTGTAGACTTAAAAATGCAACAAAAATCTCTGGGTTTGGGCACATCTTTCCATGTTTCATCCTACCAGAAATTCATGCCCTGTGACAGAAGTGACTCCATATTGCACAGAATATGGAAGTGGGAAGAATAAACAAAAAAAAAACCAACCCAAATAAACTCTTACCTGTGAGTTTTACATGTAACTCCTTTCAGTCAGATCTCCTGTCGGAAGGGAGGGAGGGAGGGAGGCAGGAAGGAAGGAAGGAAGGAAGGAAGGAAGGAAGGAA
>VXAX01004375.1:1463047-1481868 GCA_013399835.1 Leptocoma aspasia
AGGAAGGAAGGAAGGAAGGAAGGAAGGAAGGAAGGAAGGAAGGAAGGAAGGAAGGAAGGAAGGAAGGAAGGAAGGAAGGAAGGAAGGAAAACACCAGGCAGTGGTTCCACGTGAAAACATTCATTATTAGTCAATAGCAAATAGCACCAATTTGGTCCCAGAACTTCACGACCCCCAGTTTGCTGTAGATTAATTTAAAGCCTGCTGATTCAAGAGAAATGTAGCCAGAGCAAACAGAGATGACAAAGTCTCGGTGTGGACTTTGAGTCCATCTTGGTTCTAATCCAGGCTTCAGCAGGAGTGGTCTGAACGAGGTCTTTGCAAGCAGGAAGGAGCCTACAAAACAGTGAAAAGCACAGACAGCATTTCCTCAGCAGCTGCACTTTGCTTTTCTTCCTGGTGCTCTGCTCTGTCCCTCTTCCCTCCCATTCCCAAACGATTCCAGCACTCCCCTGGGAACACCATTCCAGCAGGATGCTGGCTTGAGTACTTTTTCTGACCCCTTAGTGGGGTTTCTGTTCTGGTTCTGTTTGATCTGGGATGGACAAAAATTGCCACCAGGCTGAACTCAGGGCTCGACAATGTGGTTTCCTGAAATCCTATTTCTTCTGCAGTGAGACATCAAAAGCAGGGAACTCCAATAAAAATTGATTTTTATTCTTAAAAGGCTTAAGGTTTTACAATACATAAATCTTATAAATGTGAATGTTTATATTTTTTCTTTTGTATTAAGCATATGTTTTAATTAAATAGAATTATTGTTTGTTTGGTTTTTTGATTGATTGATTGATTATTGAAAAGCAAAGTTGTATCACAGCAGAATTTAATACCTAGGAGACTTTTCCTACTAAATCTGCATTAGTTTCTACTGCCATCAGAACTTTGAAAAGTGCTCTGTTTAATGCTCAGCTATCATCTCCCACAGAATGAGAAATGTACAATAATGGTTTTAAGGCTCAGAGCTATTGTCAATATTGAATATTATGGTGTTAAAAGCAAATTAAATTTGAAATGACAATTTTTTTTTCCATCCCCGAAAGGGCAAAAACAGAGCTAAATTTTAAATAAAAACATAAGGGCCATGAAACATGTTTGAGTTAGCTTAATTAAATACTGGGCATCATTTATTTCATCAGAATGCTTTAATAATTGAGATAGGGAAACATTAGTATAGCAGTCATTCTTTTGTTTCAATCTAAGGTGGTTTCAGAGCATGTGTGATGCTCTGATATACTTCAGCTAATATAATGCAAAATTTGAAATTACATTACAGTAATGATATGAGAATACACTGAATTGTTTGCAAAAAATACTGTTGGCTGTGTTTCCTCCATAATCTGTATTAATAAGATGCTGAAATATGAAATGTTTGTTGTTTGATTCTTAAACACAAAATTGGCATAGTTGCTCCTACTGATATTGCCAATTCATTCCACTTGTTTTGACTTTTGATGTAATTCTGTTGTTCTGTGTTTCTGGCATGTTTCCATCTACCCAGGAGTAACCTCTCTCCTTGACTTGTGTGGGATTTACTTAAGAGAATAGAACTTCACTGGAATTATATGATCAATTATTGGTACAACACTATCCCTGAGAATTTAAATGGACTTCAGTAGTAGAGAAAGTTTCTGAGGTCAACACACAGAAAAATCCAATAAAATTGGATTTGTTCTTCTCTGCTATGAAAATTTACTTTAAGGTCTTGTTACAATTTAGATCTCTTTGGCAACATTAGTATAACAGCAGCTTTTTCTCTCACTTCAGACTCCAGAAAGGAAAGTGAACACTATGAAAAATGGCATTACCAATCTGGATATAAAAGAGGAATGTACAAGTGTAAACTCCAGCATAAAATTCAAGATGACATCAGCACGCTGGTGTGTCCTGCTCAGACTCCTCAGGAAGTCCCAGACCTGTTGCAGATTCCTGTGTAGCTGAAAGAAATGAAATAATAAGTAATTTTGTTATGTCACAAGGAATAAAACCCAAGTAAGTCTGGATCTCACGGGACTTTCTTCACAATCTTCAAATATGATAATTGTGAACTCATGTCTCACCTCTGATTTCTTTCATGGAACTTGTACTGTTTTGTTATGTCTTTAATCTCAAAGCTTCAGTGCTCCTGTCTCTTAAGCTTAAATTTATTCCTTGACTTGAATTTAAGTCCTAGTTCAGTGAACCTAAAGTTCTGGTTACATAATTTGCCAGACAGTTAAAATTATTTAGAATGTACTAAAAGTAAATGGTGATAATGAACTTAAACAAATGTGCTTCAAAGTATCTGAGTATTTATTTCAAAAAGGACTCATGGGGGGTACAAATGCCTGCCTTGAACATGGTGCTTGTAACTCAGGGCTAAACTGTGTCAGCCTTGCCTTCTTGGCAGGATGTTTAATGTTTCGGTAATTAAATATCTTAGATGCATGCAGTAAAAATAATTGGGGTTACCTCAAGACAAAGGAAAAGACTCTTTTATTCCCAGAATCACTGAATATTCTGAGTTGGAAGGGACCAGTAAGAATCAAGTCCAGCTCTAGTGAATGGGCAGAGTGTGGATCAAACTCCCAACCTGCCCTGAGCCATGACTGTTGTGGCAGTAATTCAGAGATTCATCCACAGACTAAAATACACTTCCTGATTTTTTTTTTCCAAGTCCTTGTCAGCCAGAAATAAAAGAGCACTAAATGCACCTTAAGCACCCTTGCAGTTTGCATAGGCAGATATTGGCACAGCTCCAGTCACTTGCTGCAGGTATTTGTAACAAAGATGGATTATCAACTCCTCGTATTCCTTATGTCTTCCAGGGCACAGCTAATCCAAACAGATGCATCTGGACATTGCAATGAATTAAATAGTAGTTTTATTGCAAAGCCCTTCAATCAGATCCTGTAGAACAGGCCACCGAAAAAAAAAATAAAACATAGTCAAAAAAGAGATTGAAACTATATGATACAGACACTGGAGACACTGGATTGAAGATGTCAATTTTACCCAAGAAAATAATTAGATCTGGTCTAAACCCACTGCTTAGAGTTTGTGAGTCAGCTGGAATTTTATGTGTTTCTTACTTTAATTCACCTTTAGTATAAAAACTAAACTATTTCTAAAGGGGCCAACTCAGTCATCATATGTTTAAAACTGGTAGAGAATATTCCAGCTCATTTTTCCTTGATTTTTTTTTTTTTTAATTCTGGATGAAATCTTTGAATCAACAACAGTTTGGCATGTCATAGGATATGAGTCCCCCAGGGAGTCCCTTAACCCCCTGTCCACAATTTTGCCTCAGCTGGGAGTTTTATTCATGTCCTTTCATCTTCAAGGGCCAAGGCCTTTGACTTCAACTTTTTAAGCTTAATATTTTCTCTGCTGTCATGCAGCAGCTCATCTGTTTCGTTTCCTGATTGTTTTGGTTGTCTGTATTTTTATTTTAATTTTTAAAATTTTTTGAGTGTTTTGCAGCAGCTTTCTGGTTCTTATGCCACATTTCCTTCTCTGAAGGTGATGGTGAGTGTAGGGATGTTGTCTCCTGCCATCCAAATGAAATGTCATATGAAAAGGAAGATTCTATTTTCCATATCCTTTCTCTCCTAATGAAGGACCAAAAGGCAATATGACCCAAAGTCAACATGAAATTTAAAAGAGAATATAGATCCCCCCAAATATTTGTACCAGAGCCCTGCCTCCCACCTTGCTATAATAATATTGCACACACATGGTTGTGATCTATCAAAAACTTCATTTAAGTGGTGCTATTACTGCCTGAATAAATAGAACCTAGATAAATAAATAAAACCCCCATGATTTGTATGCACTCCTTGAATGGTCTTCACCCATTTCATGGATATTTGCACTACAGAAAGAAAAAACATCATACAAGATCAATAATGGAGGCATAAAATTCAGAAATTACTAAATTCCATTTTTTTTTAATATCTTCTGAATGCTTATATTGTGATTCCATTTCAGCACAAAGCAGTATTGAGCTGGGTGAAATTAGAGAAACTGTTGCCTCTCAAAACAGTGGGTATTTCTGTGAAGGTTTTTTTGGTTGAGTTGGCAATTTCAGATAACAGTCTCGGTAATGAAAATGTTGAAATAACTTTAACAGCCCAAATGGCAGCACTGCAATAAACTGCAGCATAAAAATTCAAACTCTGTTAGAGCATATAAGCTTGGCTTAAATAGAGCAAAGCCTTACTTAAGTATCATCTTTTTTATTTGTTTGGATTCAGCATATTTTGCAAACAGAAATGTGAGCTAATATAAAAAGAAGTAATGATTGTTGGGAGCTGAGTCCTTCCCTTTCTTTACATTAAAAATAGACTCTGAAATGGAGCATTGCCTCAGAAGCACCTCCAAGCAATAGAGGAATAATACAGCCACTCATAAAGCAACACATTATCAGAATCAGCTCCTTTAATGGCTTCATTTTCTTCTTCCCAAAGTCTCCCCCATAATGAGATCTAACAGAGTCAATTCATTCACCAAGAACCAAAATATTGGTATCTGCTTTAACTTTTTTTTAGGTACTTTTGCCTACTATATTTTCTTAAAGTAAAATAGAAAAAAAAAACCCTCAAGCAAACAAACAAACGAAAAACCCCACTCCAAAACCTAACAACTACAAACAGACATAAAGGATTTCTTTTTCTCAAAGGCACAGCTCTGCTTTACATCCTGGCTGTGACCAACAAAGCCATCAGCTCAGGAAAATGGTCTTATTCAGATGGCAAAGGGGACTGCAGGGACTTCTGCATCCAAGATGAGTCTGTAATAACAGAGTTCCTAAAAAATTTTAGCTGGCAAATCCTTACTCTGAGCTATGATATTTCAGACTCATCTGCATCGTAATCCAGCTTTCCTCTCGTTTTGTGTTGTGATACTTCATATTGTCACAAAACCATTTTGGTGATCAAATAATTATTCTTCAGTAAATCCCACGTGCCGTGTCTCAGTGAGACAGAAATCAGTCATCATTAGCACATCCCACTGGCTGTGCTGGAGTTAATATAAACTTCACAGGTTTAATATCATGTCTGTTAATTACAAAGAGACAGAGACACAGAGAGAGGGATAAAGCAAGAGATGGGAAGAAAACGAGAGAGGAAATGACTGCCAGTGGATTTTTATGTCAGATGAGGAGCCATTTGTGGTGTAACATGGCAGCTCTACTGCACAGACAAAATCTGGAACCACGTGTGAAACAGGAAAGGAAGGGCAGGCTGAAGGACCATTTTTAATCTTTCTGCTGTTTTCCCTGATGTGGTGAAATTGCTGGGGTGTGTTTGTGTGCACTGCAGTGTCCTGTTTGAGCTTAACCAATATTGCTGCACCTCAGTGGTGACGTTTCCCTCTCCTTTTCAGTCCCTGAATGCAGCAAAGATTCTTTCCAACACAGGAAGTGCTGACCAACCTTACAGGAACATTGTGTATGGCCACACACTTCACCAGTGCAGCACTGAATGTTGGACTTCATGGTCTTGGAGGTCTTTTCCAACCTCAGTGATTCCATGATTCTGTGTGTTCGGGGATACATCCATCTTGTGAACCATCAACAATCCCCAAGGGTTTACTGAAGAGGGGACACAGCTCTAAATGTTGCCCTTCTTTAGGGATAAATTCATCCAGCAGCCAAATTTTTCATGGAACTGAAAAAGTAACAGCTCTCTGACAGACCTTTAAGTGTCTGTGCCCAGAGAAGCTGTGGCTGCCCCATCCCTGGGGGTGTCCAAGACCAGGCTGGACAAGGCTTGGAGCAACCTGGGATAGTGGAAGGTGTCCCTGCCCATGGCAGGAGGTCGAATGGGATGATTCTTAAAATCCCTTCCAACCCAAACCACTCTGAGTTTTTATGATTCCATGCAGAAAGAGAGGAAAGCCTAAAAGGAGATGAGAAGAACTCACATTGTTGGATGGAGACAAGAATAGCTGACATGTGCATGCAGATCTCTGTGTGGAGAATGCTCCTGCCTTTTCAAGGACTCTGAAGGCAAAGCTGAGGGAGAGGAAAACTGAGGGAGGAGGAACTCACACAGAGGATAAAAGAGCAGTGAATAAAAGCAACACAGAAAAAAAACTTTTAATGGAAAAAGCAGGAAACTTAGTTTCTGAGCAGTTTTAAAGGTACTTAAGGCTATGAGAAAATGTATTCTGTCCTGCTTTTTAATCTGGCTTTGATAAAACTATAGATTCCTCCCCTCAGGCATATACTTTACCCCAGTATATCCTGATAGCCATTAGCTGGTCATGTATCTTGTTTGACTTCCAACATTCTGGAAGAAACATTTGTGAAGGCTTTGCAGGCATTAATGTAATGCCAGAATATATCTGCACAGAGCGTGGTAAATAGACCCAAGAAGTTTCTTTCCAATGCAAACCGAGAAGCAGAATTTAAAGCAAAATATCTAGTATTTCCAATCTCGTTATATCTACAGCCTGCTTTGTTACATCAGGGAAACATCAGGCTGAGAAAATGCAGCACAGAATCCTACATGGTTTGGGACTGAAGAGACCTTAAAACCCAAAGAGTGCCACCCCCTGCCAGGGGCAGGGACACCTTCTACTGTCCCAGATTGCTCCAAACCCTGTCCAGCCTGGCCTTGGACATCATTTGTGCTCTGCTCTTCTTCCCTGTGTGTCATGGGGCTGCATCCCCCTCTGGGAGGAGTGTGCCTCTGCTTGCCTCAGCTCCCAGCTGGAGACAGCAACTCCAAAACAAGGAGAATAGCTCCAGAATAGCTCCTTCAACCGCTGTGTGAAAGGCAGGAAATGGCAGGTAATTTATTTGCTTCCATTCCCACCATTACCAGTAAGCTGGGAATTCCTGTGTTAGACTTTATGGTCACATTCAGTTGGAATTTTTGCAGCTGAGATATAGGAATGAATATCTGCTCATAGTTCTGTCAAGTTTTGCTTTATGCACCTCATCTTTTTTTTTCTTTTCCAAATTCATAATGAAAAAAACCATAATACCATGAACTAGTTATGTGCAGGGGAAAAAGGAATAATGGGATTAGCTCAATCAAAATATTAGATTTGTACAAGTACAGAGACTTCTAACTTTTCATTGTTTATTCATTGTAAGAAACAGTGAATTTCATGGAATCACAGACTGATTTGGATTGGAAGGCACCCTAAAGATATCTATTTCCCATTGGCAGGGAAAATATCTGCTTCTATGAATTAAACATTTTTCCAAATCTAACAAACGATCTCAGCTCAGTGATACCCGGACACTTTTAGCTACAGCTTTGCATTTTCCAGGTGCTGCAAGACATTAACAACATCCTGTTAGCACAGCCAGGGTGGTAAAGCTGCCCTGAGCTGCTTATCTAGATTGTAGCTCTCCCTCCAGTTTTTACCAGTTTCTTAACTGATGTCATTTTGCCAGATTGTACCCTAAAAGATGGGAAAGGATGCATGCACAAAATGCTTCCAAATGGGAGCTCTGAAACACACAGGGCAAAATAGCCAAGGGAGCAGATAAACCTACAGCTCATCTCTGCAAGGCCTGGGCAGCTCCAAATCTCTGCTCACTCTTGCCAGGTTTATGTTTATTGCTATTATTTTAGAGGTATTGAGGGAGTACAGGAGCAAAGGAGAAATGTCATATTATACACATAGACTGAGGGCAATTTTTTTGCCAATGGCTCTTAAATAACACAGTATAAACCCATTAATCCCATTCTCATTTTATCTTAAGTGCTAACTGCTTAACTGAGATTGATCCCTCTCAGGTAAAGATAATGGCCAGGGGATTTCAAGTAGAAAAACCCCCTATTACAGTAAATTAAATTTGTATAGCTGGACATTAATGGGTTATTTTATTAGACTAAGCACAGCAGATATTTAGTCCACTTTCTGAAATATATTATTATGTAGTCACCACTTATATCCATGACAGGAATATTCCCACAGGAGGTACATTACCAGTGGAATTCAGACCAGGATCTCTCCTCCTCCTCGTGCAATGGCTGAAGGAAGTGGAAGCTGCCACCTGAACATTACTTCAGATGAACAAAGCTTTGAATTCTTACCCAAATTTCAATAACTTTCATTATTGGTTAAGTACTGATCCTACATGCAGGCAAGCATATCTCTTCTCTGAAAGCTTCGCTTTGTTGTTTCATGTATAAATAAAATAATATTTTATTTTCCTTGTTTCACTGATTAATTCCAGTCCACCTCCTCTCTCCTGTGAAGGTACAACAAAAATTGTGTCTGGCTGTGCTGTCCCTTAGTGTGTCCCTTGTCCCTGTCTGTGTTCAGGGTGTAAGGACAACGTGTGTGATTACAAATACACTCTGGGCTGGACCTGGGGACATCGAGAGGCAGCACCTTTGTCAGGCTGCCAGGTTTGGCAGCTCCAGCACTTCCTCACCCACCTTCCAGACATTCTGGAGGGGAAGAAAAGGGAAAGGATGCAATGGCATCATTGGTTTTTCTTTAGCAGGCGGCATGCCCTTAATTTCCTAACTTATTTTCTGTGTTTTAAACTAAGCAGGTGATTCTAAACTACAATAGAAACCAGATGTGTAACGAGCCTAGAAATTCACTGTGCTCTGAGATGTGTGCTTATCTCACAAGCATGGCTTATATTTGTATCCATTTTTGCAAACTGTCACCAAAAACCCCACTGTAGAATATTGACTTATAATATGTTTTCATGCTCACCCACCTCCCTGTTTTTCATACAGGCTGACCAGCATTTCAGCAAGGATTTAAGGATTTGAGGTTATTTTACATAAAACTGTAATTATAAATCTACCAGAAAGTCGGGATTTTCAGACAAAGGAAGTACATGAGCTGGAATGCAATGCAGGCAAAACCAGAGATAAGTCTGGGCAGAGCTGACAAAAGGCAGGCGAGGATGGAGCTTGTTGCAGCTCCTCCTGTCAAGGAAAGGGTGAGCCTAATAAACACCAGGAGTGCAATTCCTGACAGAAACAGGAACAATGAGCCATTCCTGACAGAAACAGGAACAGTGATCTTCTGTACAAGGCAGAAATCAGTAATCTTCAGCATGAATTCTAATCTGCTTACTAATTTTCAGGGATCAGCTGAACAAGAACACAAATTACTGATGGAGGTAGATTTATTTGTAGGATTTTCCTAGCACAAAAATGTGATTGGAAGCAAAGATTACCCTATAAACCCCTCAAAGGAGAAATATCATAGATGAAGAATATATAAAAGCAAAATATTGCCACAATTAAACAGGTACATTAGTAAGTTTTAAATATATGTAGACTGGAGCTTAAGAAAGGATTTTACCACCTTGAGGAGACTTTTAAAGAATTTTTCAGCATATAATACATTTTGGAAGTATATACAGTGTTCTGTTAATTTGGGGGAGGTCTGTGGGATCTGATGTGGTAACCCAGTCAGTTACTGAGAAGGCATCTTCTTTTCCTATTCTTATAAAAAATGAGAAAAAGACTTGATTGTCTTCAATGTTATATTTGGTTTCAGCAGCTTTCTTTGTGTAAAAGGCATTAACCAGATGCAGCAAAGTCCTAAGATTATTTTCTCAATACCGTTTTTTCAAGTTTTATGCAGTATATGTTGAATTATTTCTGACTGTTTTTCTAATCTTTAGTTTTACTTAGGCCATGCCTTCAAAACTTCTTGTTCATTGATTTTTCTCACATCTCAGTGGACTGAAAATCCTGTGGTGAGCATTACTTACATGAAGAACAAAAAGAGGCTTTCACAAAATCTTGTGATAAGTCACATTGACAAGACCATGTAACTCCAGGGATGATTTTCATCACGAGCAAAGATATTTTGCAAATGTGTGAGCAGAATTACCATTGGTGGTATTAAAAACAGTATAAGCAACTCAGTGGACCTTCATGTTATTTCTTAGTGACAGTTTCTGAAATATTTATTTTTAATATCAGTATACAGAAGCTTTTAAAAATTTTTCTGTTATTAAAAGCTTCATTTCCATAAGCTAATTTTTTCCTCACTTCCTCAAGCATTCCTATGTTAGTCATTCATTACATGTATTTTTGCTTGCATATGTTGTGTGAGTTCATTAAAAATACAAAGAAAAATGAATGGCCACACTCCTCTATAATTACATTTCTCTAGAAGCGCAAAATAATTGTAACTGCTTCCTGACCAGCAGCCTTTTCTCGTTCTGCTGATCCTTTTTGTCCTCCCTCCTTTCTAGTTTCTCACATTCCTTTCTTCTGCACTGCATTTGATCCCTTCTTTTGCTGCCTTTTGCCATTTCACTAAATATCTCATATTTTCTGCATTCCCACCACCCCTTAATGCATCCCGTACAATTTTTTACCCAATCCCATCCAACACCCCATGGCAAGGTCACTCTTTTCCATGATACTTTTGGTTTTTGCCTTCTTACCAGCTGCAGAGAGAGACGTCTGACCCCCTCCATGATGGGTCTGGAACAGCCTGCTCTGGTGGAAGGTGTCCCTGCCCATGGCAGGGGGTGGGACTGGAAGGACTTTAAGGTCCTTCCAGCCCAAATAGTTCTGGGATTCTGGGATTTTATGAAGATGCTGAGAGGTCCCTTCCACTACCCATCGATCAGGGATCTGAGGGAAGGCTCAGATATCCAACATTTTCTCCACCATTCTCCTGTTAGAGTTTGTCCATGTAAATGTCATTTATTCCCTGTTTTGTCTCTTGTCTCTGTTTTTACACTGGAGAGCTGCTCACCAGGTATCCTCACAAGCCAGATATCTCTGCATTCCAAATATCCACATGTCCTTTTGCCTTCCACATCTCTTTTACCTTCTTCGTGTCTCACACAGCCTTCAAAAGATAGATTTGAAAAATGGGAAGTGTTGTGGACTCCCCTGGATCCCTGGCAGTGTCCAAGGCCAGGCTGGATGGGGCTTGGAGCAACCTGGGCTAGTGGAAGGTGTCCCTGCCCATGGCATGGGGTGGCACTGGATGGGCTTTAAGGTCCCTTCCAAGCCAAACCACTCTGGGATTCTGGGACTCTGTGAAAGCAAAGTCCTGGATACTTTCAGAGAATACAAGTTTTTTCAACTAGGGCCCAGAAACCCGACCTCCTGAGGGATTCTGCATTTTCTCACCACCAAACCCTACATCATCTTTCACCACGAGGCTGCCCAGTGACGCTTTTAGAACGTACTTGTTTTCCTGAAGTGTCTCTTCTGTGAGACAGGAAATGAATCCAAAATTAGGCTGGCCTAATTCCACAAATCTCTTTTTGCCAACAAACCACTCATTTAAGAAGAGTTGCAATTAGGAGCACTTAAGAGCTTTCATGATTAGGGATTCTGTTTGAAAATTCAGTGTAAGCTCATTATGCTGCTGCATATCATTACATTTCTAAGCAGAAGAGGGGACATTGTGTGTGAGTTGCTGTACAATTGGCTAATCCAGCCTCATTCACCACAAGAAGCATAATTTGCTCAAGAGAACAATCACTTTTACAGCTGGCGTGTCCACCAGTCAAAAGTACCCTTTGGTTCCATCCAGTGAATCTGTAGGAGCAGCAGAAGGGAATCTTTCTTCTGGAGAGGGCTGACTATGGAAGGGACCAGCCCTGATGGTGAATCAGTGGAGGAAAAAAAACTAATAAAGTGGATAAAAAGAGGTTAAAAAGTGGATAAAAGTGATGCATGGTGGACAGCTCTGTTCAAAATGCAGCGGCAGTGAAAAAAGCATTGAAGTTCCCAATTTAAGAATGAGTTAAACAGCCCTTAATATGTGTTGTAAGGTCACCACGTGACCAAGCCAAGCCAGAAATGAGGTTAATAACAGTTACATGGCAGCACCAAGGCTTCTGACTGCAGATTTAACTCTGAGGTAAAAGAATTATTATTCATATTCTTCTGAATATTCATTTGATACTTGGTATCCTGGGCTCTCTTTTCCCCATTTTTCCACTCCACAGCCCCCATTTTCCAGTTGCTCCTGAAGATTCTGGTTTGTTGGTTTGTTTTTTTGGTTTTTTTTTTTTGTTCTTTTGCTTTACTTTTTAGCAAGATATTTTTCCTAAATGTGTTCTACCTTTTGTCTACACAAATAATTATCTCCATGTGTTTGGAATCTTCTCTGCACACAGCTAAACATCATTCTTAGATATAAATGTAATTCTCAGATGAACGAGTAACAGCAGAAAACCTTTAAAAAGTATTAACTTGGAACCATCATTACTAACCAGTTTTGTGAGGTACTTTAAGACTCTTCATTTAAGTAAACAGCCCTATTCTTTTTTTTTTTTTTTCTTGTTTTAAAGCAAGTGAAATGAAGTAGGACATGGGGAGGATTGTTTGATATTTGCCTTTCTACAAGCTGACACAAAAGTACAAAATATTGACAGATAATATCAGGAGAGTCTGGTGTCTGACTGAACTGAATCTCTGGGTACATATTTTGCTAAGGGAAGAGCAGCTAATGGTTGAATACAGTGTTTCATCTATTTTAAGACCACTGGGATGTCTGCAGATATTCTATAAAATGTTGAGTTTGCTCCCAGCAGCAGCCCATGATTGCTGCATTGGGGCAGTAGGAACATGTATGAAGCTGAATGCAAATTGCTCAGCAGCATTTGCAAATTATCTTTGCTTGTGATCTTTCATCTTTTGCATATTGAATATTTTCTCAGTAGGAAAACCAATTTTTCTTTCTCTTCTCTGATCTCTATTCATAAACAAAGAGTTAATGGTTGGAGTCGATGTTCTTAAAGATCTTTTCCAACCTAAAATTTCTGTGAGCCTTTCAGAAAGAGCAGCAGAATTTTGCAATGAATTAAAAGAGCTACAATCTACCCAATGCTACTACTTCATAATTTCTATGCATATTTTTCTCTTTTCAAACCGTAATAAACTTGAGCAGCTAACCTGAAGAATCCTGTCTGAAGGCATCACCAACCTTTGGGACACATTCTTTGGTACCTAGCTTGTGGCTAAAAGAGCACAAAGCCAAAGCACATTAAGTAGATTATTTCCACTGAACCCTCCTTGTGAAACCTCTTTTTGCTCTTTTTTTTCCCCCAAAGAAGGGTGAAACATTTAATTCCAACATAAAATATCTTTTTCTTATAGATAATGATCATGACTGAGGAGTTGAGAGAGGGATACAGGTTGGGTATTATACATGCAAAATGCCATTGGTGCTTGTTGTTCTGCTGGGTGAATACTTTGTTCAGGATTTCTGAGAGCTGAGTCCTTCCAAATGAAATGAAAAAAATAAGGCTTCAAGTTCAAGGCTGTTTATCACCAATTCAAAACCTGGGTTGTTGTTCTCTCTCAATTTTATAATTATGCACTGAAACAGAATTTTTTTTTCTATTTGAAAATCCAGCCCAGAAGAATAAAACTGATGACAAGAGATAATTAATTCAGGGGAACACAGCGAGAAACTCATTAAAAGGCAACAGATTGATGACATCTGTTAAACCATTAAATATATATCTCCGAAGCAATAATGTTGGTCTTTGATCCTTTTCTTTCCAGCCAAATGCAACAGATTTTTCTAGATCCTTAAAACCATCTTTTTTTCCATTCAGATTGGTAGGAAGTAGGCTCAAATGTCTCAGTGTTTGTTCCTACAAAGGATGTTCTTGTCCTCCTCATCAACATGAGGAAGGTAAAGTGAGAAGATAACAAACAGAGGTTTAAAACAGCAGTTCAGTGCCACAAATTAGGCTGCATGGAAAGCAGGCCTTCGAATGACCTAGGCTGAAATTAATGAATTTAATATTAATTATGGCCTTTTCTCATAGACATTTAAGGATGACCTGTAAGTACAAGCCCTACCAATCTCTCTCTGAATAATTAAAAAAAAATCTCAATATTTCCCCACTCCAACCCTTGAAGAATTTGTTACTTTTAACTAATTTTGCTCTCTTTACATATTGTTCATTCAATGCAATATAGTATATTAAAGTTACTTTAAGAATAAAAAACAAAGGAAAATTGGTATTTTGGGGACTTATATTCACTAAGATTTGGGAGACTGTAAGAGAGAAATTTTGTTGGAGAGTAAAGAACTGGGTTATGGCAATGGCCATAAAAGCCTATGGAAAATGGTAGGGAACGATGGGAACAGTCCGTTTCCCATGGTCAGGGTGTGACATGTTCAAACCAGAAAAAACAGATATTCCAGTCCCAGGGAATACTTTCTGTCAGAATGGATTTGGAAACCAGAACAGAGAGTAAGTTGAGTAAAATTCATGGAAACCTCCCAATGGTTTGCACATTGTAGCAAGAACATAGAAAATCCTGTAATAGACTGTCCCTGGGTTATTTTTTAATGGATGGGAAAAATTAGAATGCTACAAAAATTTTGGTGGAAGTAGGAAATATACCTTACAGAAGAATTTTTAAAGATCTCTCTATTTAAAGATTTCTCTCTATTTGTATTATGAAAACCTAGACTGAGAAATTTGCATGTTGAAAACAAACAAAAGCTGGTAGTTAAAGCCAACAAAATATAGTTACAAATTAAATATTTATAAAATTCAGCAACATTTCAACCCATTTCAGTGTAGACACTTCAAAAGCTGGTGGAATGTGTGTGTGCATAGATATATAAAAAGAAATCTGTAATGACAGCAGATACACAGTCCTTTCTGCTACATCTAGTTAGTATTAAATTAGATTTTTTTCCCAGTGGAAAAGCTGTCCCATTCCTACCAATCTTTGTAAGTATTATTTGTGTTTATATCTTCCACAAACATACAGATTTCTTGGAGAGGGAGTGGAAATACATTAGGAGATATTCCTGAAGAGAGAGAAAGGCTACAAGGGGAAAAAAAAAGGAAGATATTAAGACACTGTCTGGTACAGGGAGACCAGAAGGCAGCATTGAATCCTGACTCACGGAATTGCAGAAACCTCAATGTGTTTAACAACCAGCAACAAGGAAAAGTGAGATAGCAAATGTCTGGAGTCACAGATTGGCATTAGTTTGAAGTTTATAAATGTTAACTGACACCCAAATCCTTAGTTTGAAGTTTATAAATGTTAATTGACACCCAAATCCCTGATTTCAAATTATGCTGAACCACACTTGGCACCCACACAGCTCCACTGCTAGAAAGAGGGAAATGAAACCACCACCATGTGTGCAACAAAGACATGATTTAACTCAACAGTGGCCAGATTATGCTTTAAATAATCCTAATAAAAAGATGCTTTCTACTGACACTTAGGAATGAGTTCAATTTGTCTGGTTTTAGTCGTGCAAATATTCAATGTTAATTTTTTTTTGGACAGAACCCTTTTTTGGACAGCTATATTGTGAAGGTCAGACCCAGATTATATCCAGCCCTGTAGCTCAGTAAATGCAGCATGGCCATTGGTACAACAGGCCTTGGGCTGTGCTCTGACTTTGCAAGACTCGAGACCCCTCTTGGTCACGTTTGGTCTCAACTTATTCTCTGCCTTAGGTTTATGTAGTTATGTAGTTTATGTAACAACAGCGTTTTCCAAAGACCAGGTGACGATGCAAATTTTGGGGGCATTTTGAATGTTATAACCACAATTCCTAAGCAGACCGGAGTGACCAGGAGACACTGGATGCTGAGCACCCTGTTTGTTGGCTCAGCCAATTTGGAAAGGAATGAAGATGAGTCAGACCAGGATGGAGGAATTTTGATTCTTAGCAATAAGAGTTTGATAAACGCAAATTGTAACAGCTTTATAATCAGCTTTAACATGCATCTCTGGTAAAGAACACCTTCAAGTCTTAAATACAAAATATTATGGGAAATTAGGAATGGAAGTTGGTTTTGTATTTATTTGATTTCAACAGCAGCCTGGCTTCTATCTCAGCGTATGAGGGTTTAGTCACCCTGTAATGATATTGACTCTATCGACTCTGGAGAAAACTTCCTCACTCACAGCAGTACTAAAAGACTTCTCTGTTTGCTGTTGCCTTTACCCATCATTCAATGTTATCCCATGTTTTTAATTTTAAGATACAGCAAAAAATTGAATTTTTTTTAGAATTTGATATTTCAAATTTCTCATCGTAACTTCTTTCTTTCTTAACCTCTCTGAAAACTAAATAAGCTCATTGTTTTTTCCTGCCATAAATGCAAAGTTTTCCATGCTTTTCAGGATAACTTTGCACTTCCTTAAAATCATGAGCCCCAGGGTGATGTGATTCTCTTAGTTTCCTACACCAATTACAGCATTGCTGAATAATTGGAGTTTGTAAACAATCCACTGGGTTTGTTTTTCTGCATTTTAAATCTAAGGAATGCTCCCAGTGAAGGCTTATATTCAAGCTCTGACTTATGGGCATTTTATGCATAAAATTACATTTGTTAAGAGAAGGGGGGTTGGTTTAAACCAAGATATACAGGAATATTGCAGTAGTACAGCCTATTGTGGGATGTCAGTTATACTTTTGCCATATTGTTCTGTAAATAATTTCATGCTAAACTGATAGCTTGGGGTGACAGGATGAAGTGGAATGGTTTCAAATTGACAGACAGTAGGGTTAGATGAGGTATTGGGGAGGAATTGTTCCCTGTGAGGGTGGGCAGGCCCTGGCACAGGGTGCCCAGAGAAGCTGTGGCTGCCCCTGGATCCCTGGCAGTGTCCCAGGCCAGGTTGGACTGGGCTTGGAGCAACCTGGGCTGGTGGAAGGTGTCCCTGCCCATGGAAAAGGGGTGGGACTGGATGGGCTTTAAAGTCTCTCCCAGATCAAACCCGCCTGCCATTTTATTTTAAATAAACTAAGGAGAGTTTCTACCCCAGATCTTACAACTTCAGTCTAAACTCTGACACAGATTTGAATGTTACTCGAAAAATTCACAGAGCAGAAAAGGAAAATCTCAGCAGACATTGCCTCATCTGGTGTCAAAATTGGCGATATTTGAGGCAGAACAGGGAGAAATACTCCATAAAGTTCCATCATTGTTGGTTACCGTGTGCTGTCACGTTGTGATTTACAGTGTTAAGGTAATGCCAGCATTGATACCAGAGGATCCAACAGCAGTACAGCACTGTGCTATGAGGAAATTGCAAAATCTTACCATTAAACCTCAAAATGACATCTTTAATAGTAACATCAGAATTTTAATGCCTTAAAATTAGTCTTCTTTCCAGGAGTTTTCAGCATGCTGTCTTATCACAGAAATCACACCGCAATTAGCTTTCCCTACACCCTGCACAGTGTCAGGGAACAAATATTATTTTCCCCTTGTAACGTGCAGTGCATTTATACTTCCTTTGAGCCTTAATTCACTTTTTTTTTCTCTTCCCATCAATGAAGGCACTGCTCTACTTACTGAGGAAGCAAATTACTTTTCCATTATAATGTAATGATGCAGGAAAGTGGTATTTTCTAACAATAGAAAATAAAATCTTCCTGTCTTTCTGAGCAAGAAAAACACTTCACAACTATTAAAAAATGCTATAAAGCAAAATAAAATTAGCTTCCAGTGGATATTGTGATAAATACCAAATTAATGCCAGAAATAAATTTGTTGCTAAGGTTCCTGTTTCCGCTGCATTTCTCAAATCAGGTTCATTGTTTGTAGTGATGACCAGCTTTAGAAAGCAGCAGAGAAGAGCAGAGATACATTAGTTCAGGGTATGAGCTTGGTGTCTGTAATTCATTCATGAGAGCCACCAACTGTCCTTCCCCAACTTTTAACTAAATGGATGATTTCAGAGCTATTTGAACATATACCTTGAGCTAAAAACTGCTAAAAATCATGTTTAATGACAGAATTATAAGTGAAAGTGTCAGGAAATAAATTTTCCTCAAGCAAATCTACTTGTTATTGTCAAGATGAAAAACATCACTTGTCCATAAATATGCACAGGAAATGCTTCTATGTCCTTCTAAAAATGTACAAGTTGTCAGAAAGTTCTTATTCATTAGACAAAAATCTTTGCCAAAGGAGATGAGAACTACTGTCTGTATTTCTAGGAGCCTGCCACTTCCACCTTCACACTAAGATACAAGTGTCTCTGCTATTTCTTCTGTCTGTAATTAATTATTTACACAGTTTGGAACAAAGACTGAAGGCAGCTCAGCTGAGAACACTAACGTGGCACTAGGGCAAAATCAGGGGTCAAAACGGGATGTCCCACAACACAGCTAAATGTTCTGTATTGCCACTGACTGGGTTCTCTTCTGAAACTGAACCTGTACATTTTAATGCCTGAATTTTGAAAACCCACTTCATTACGGGACACAATATAATTTCTGTTTAAAAAATGGGCAATTTCCCATTTGACACAAATGTCTTCATAATTTTCTTTTCTCCCCACACATATTTACTACTTAGTCTAAATGTCCCACATTGACAGCCTCCCCCTTGGTGTGCTCTGCATGACTGAGGGGTAGGAAAAAATCTAATGTTTAAAACTGATTTTAAATTTATGCTGGCTTTGTGTTGTGGCATCGGCTTAAGATGCAGGAATGTCAGTCACAGCCTATTGTGCTGCAAGTGGCAAAGGCCTCTGTCCTTCTGAGAGTTTCAGATCAGCAAGATCCAGTTCAGAAATGCTGAGCTGGGATCTCTTATACTGGGCAGTGCCTTTTCAGCCACAGCTGAAAACCCAACACACTGTCTTCTATCCTGGCAAGGACTGGTCTTGTCAGGTGGCACAGCAAGAAATTAATTTGGTTTAATTCCCCATTTTGGTAACTGCTGAGAAAATTATATGGGAACTTGAGAAAAAAAATCCGAACCCAAACAACACCCCTAAATCCAAAACACATCTCTCATCATTAATAGATTTTGTTCTACAATGGGATGGCTTTCTGAGGTAAGCAAGAGCATCCCTGAGGAGGTTAATTTTTAAATTATTTATAATATATTATATTAATATATATTAATCTATATT
>VXAX01004376.1:4128-33266 GCA_013399835.1 Leptocoma aspasia
GTCTTCAAGCCTTCAACCTGCAACCGCTGGTAATCCTGGGAGAGCTCAATAGATTCTGCCGAAATGTGGCAGTGCCTCTTTCAAAAACTCCTAGGATCACTAGGGCAAGGTCTAGGTCCTGGGTCGAGCCCCCATATTGTGAGAAACGATCCTCACTTTCAAAATTTTAAAAATTTAATAAAAAATTTATCAAAAATTACAACAGAAGACTGAATAAAGAAAATGAAACATGGTACCGGGAGCAAGGTATTCCCTATCATGTACTCTCCTACAAAATGGATGTTCCACCTTTTAACCCTTTGGCCCCTCCCAAAGTTCTGTCCATCGACTCCTTCTTCACTGTCCAGTGGTGGAGATCACCTCCTGACATCTTGATTGGAGGTCAGATGTTGCCATAGTAATGAGCCGACCCTCCCAAATGCCCCAGCTTCCCTGGCCATCCCATGAGAACAATGCAAAAAGGGGAAAACATATCTATAAAACTTCTTTTAGCATATACATAATATTTACCCTTTAATTGTGAGAGTCAACTACTTCAACACTCATTTATCACACCTGTTTGAGAAACGATGGTCACTTTTAAAATTTTGAAGGCTTATTAAACGTTTAACAAAAAATACAACAATGGACTGAATAAGGAAAAATTACAGCACTGGGAGTGTCCATGACTAGCAGCCATGTGCTCAATTACAAAATGGATGCTCTGCCTTTTATACCCTTAGCTCGTCCTAAAGTTTTGTCAGAGAACTCCTTCTCTGCCATCACTTGGTGGAGATTACTTTCTTACATCTTGATTGGAGGTCAGGTGTCATGTTGCGCCTCTTAGTAATAAGCCAGCTGTCTCCAAATGCCTTAACTACTATGGCTATTAGGGGGGCGGGGAAGAAGACTATGGGAGGACATATTACAATAACATCACTATACATCTACAAAACTTCTCTTAACATACACACAATATCTATCTCTTAATTGTGAGAGCCAACCATCACATTATTCATCTATAACACCTGCCTTCACAGCTCTGGGCTGGGAGGTGTGGGATGATCTACTGCACTTTGCTATGGAGATCACAGTTTGCTGTCTCTAAATTAAAGCAGGGAGAGCTGCAGTTTTTTGTGTTAGAGTAAGGCTGCAAGTTCATTGCAGAATAAAGGTAGGGTTGAGCAACCTGATCTGAGAGAGCTGTGATCTCACTGTAAGCAGAGGCTGGACCACAACCTCCAGAGGTCTGCCCAACCTCAATTATTCTGTGATTCTGGTTCTTACTAGAATGATGTGAGTCACAAGTAACTAGTTCTCGTGCAAACATACCAGATGGTTATGGTAAGTGGTGCAAAGACCACCTGGCAGCCAGTAACTAGTGATATTCTCCATTAATCAATGCTGGCAGTGAATGCTGGCAGAATATCAGTCTTCACTGATCACCTGGATGAAGTTTGCTTCCAGAAAGCTTGTGGGTGGCAGTAGACTTAGGTAAGGAAGTAACCAATGGACTGGAGATCAAGGCTGCTACTCAGAAGAGGGCCCTGAGCAGGCCTGAGAAATGGGCTGACCAAGGAACTTGACCAAGTCCAACCAGAGCACATATGAGTTCTTACATCTTGGATTGAACAATACCATGCAGGATGGGCATTTAAACCTTAGATCACAGCTCTGCAGGCAAGGAAGGACAAGGCTCTGCCCCCATCATCTTGTGTGAGTAACTGAGCATTGCAAACTCTTTCTGCCATAGAAAGGGGTGCAGTTCGTCGG
Source organism: Leptocoma aspasia (assembly GCA_013399835.1). NCBI lineage: Eukaryota > Metazoa > Chordata > Aves > Passeriformes > Nectariniidae > Leptocoma > Leptocoma aspasia. The sequence goes on from VXAX01004376.1 coordinate 5,881, forward strand.
GTAGAAGTTTGAAAGCTTTCCTGAATAGAATACAAAGGAATGTCCCATGAGGAACTACTGTACAGCCAACAAGAACGGACCTTTCCCAGGTGTTCAACACATCCTGTAGCTTTCCCCAAGAACTGCATCTTCCAACCCCTGTCTTTCCACCCACAAGCCCCACAAAATTATGCACTTAGCAAGGGGAGGAGGAAGCTCTTCACCCAACATGTTGGTCCTTCCCTTTCATTATTCCTCTTAAGTAGTGAATCACAGAATTATTGAGGTTTTTTGGTATTTGGTATTAAGGTATTGAGGTATTGGTATTTGGTATTTGGTATTGAGGTATTGAGGTATTGAGGTATTGAGGTAAAAGCCCTCTAAGATCATCGAGTCCAACTAATCCCCAACAAACTACCAAGGCCACCCGTTAACCTATGTCCCCAAGTGCCACATTCAGGGATGGGGAGACTACCACTGCCCTGAGAAACCCTTGCTAGGGCTGGACAACCTTTTCAGGGAACAAATTTTCCCAATATCCAACCTAAACCTCTCCTGGCACAACTGGAGGGTCTTTTCTCTTGTTCTGTCCCTTGTTCCCTGGGAGAAGAGCCTGACCTCCACCTGGCTACACCATCCTGTCAGGGGGTTGTGAAGAGTGAGACTCCTTTTCTCCAGTCTCAGTACCACCAGCTCCCTCAGCCACTCCTGGTGCTGCAGCCTCTTCCCCAGCTCTGTTTCCTTCCCTGGACATGCTCCAGCACCTCAGTGTCCTTCTTCTTGGGAGGGGCCCAGAGCTGCCCCCCAGGACTGGAGGTACCTCAGCAGTGCTTGGAAGCTGTCACTGCCCTGGTCCCACTGCCACACCATTGCTGGTACAGGCCAGGTGCCCTCGGCCTTCTTGCCCACCTGGGCACACCTAGGTTCATTTCTAACCAGCTTTTAATCAAAATGAAGGAAGAAGACAAAGCCTGGTGGACACTTGCAAGCCCTGCACTTGTATTTGTGCTCTGCCACAAAGCTCCTCTGTTAAGTCTCCCCACACAAAGGTGTTTCCAGGAGTCCTTCTCAGGGGCACCATCAGAGAGGTGTCAAAGCATGGAGGTATTCCAGGGATGTGGGTTCCAGGAAAAACTTCCAGGAAGTTTTTCTCCAGCCTTCACTGCCCTGCTGAGATGCTGATGAGGGGTTGTCTGGAAAAGTTGTGTTGCTGAAATGCCCAAATTTCCTTCCCAGACCAGTCAAAATAAAGAGCTTGGATTGTTTTCTGCATTGGCTGCTGGTGCTGACACCTCTCTGGGGATGGTGCTGGCAGGGCCAGTGTGCAAATGCCCTCTGATGACAGGCCCAGTAAACACCTTCTTGGGCTGAAGAAGTGAAAAATGACAGTAATTTCCTGCCCACACCAACCACAAAGAAATGTTCCCCCATGAAGTTTTATGAGGCTGCAGAGCCTGGAAATGTATTAAAGGCAGAAAGGACTAATCAGTGGAGAGGGAAAAACTGATTGAGAGCAAATTAATGGTGTGGAACTTTGTGAAAATTTAGAAAACTTCTCTGAAGACCCAGGGCGTGATTCTGACCTGACCCAGAGATATGGCAAAACTTCATTCAATCCAAGGCCGCAGATTTACAGAGCCTCTTGCAGAGACTTTGACACACTAAAAGTGGGCAGGAACTGATGCAAAGTGTGAACACGAAGCAGACAGATGTCTAAGCACTGGTGTTTCCCTGCCCTAAAGATAGAATGAGTCTATCATAATTATAATGAGTTTTGTGGGGTCTCACGGTGTCTTCAAGAACATCCCAATCACCAGTGTTCTGTGGAGTCTGCCTGCCCTGCTCATTGGTGAGTCCTTCAGGGAAGGGCATAGGAAGGGATGTCTCACCCTGTTTCAGGGCGCATGCACTTACAGGCATGTATTTTCAGATGTCCTGGCTCCAACCCAGAGGTTGAGGCACATGTGGGGACATGACTAAACCCTGGCTCCTTCTTACACCTTCCATTCTGTGCAGCCAAACCTGGTAATTTTCCAAGGGCTGAATCTCTTTACAGCTGTTCAAGGCCTCAGGTCCCAGCTTTTCTAGTCTCAGCCACCTTCCAGAGCCCTGTGCTTATGCTGCAGGACCAGGAACAGGTGATCTTGGTTTGGTGTGGACTTGAGGCACCAACTGCTTGCCATGGGCTAGACAGGATGCAGTGAAGCAGTGTCCTCTGTGTAAGAGCCCCAGGAGAAACAATCACTCTAGGGGTGGGTCTGCTGCTCTTCCACTGTGAAGGGTTTCATTGATGCTGCAGAGTCCAAGCAGAGGTGCAAGGGAGAACAAACACGGGAAAAAATTGTCAAAATGGAATTAAAAAAGAGAAATATTCTAATTTTTGTATAAGTTGTGGTATTCATTGCCTTCAACATGCCAAAATGCTGAAAAATGTGGTAATTGCACTGAGTGTGATCACACAACTTTTGTGAAACATTGATTGGCTGACTCTTAGAAAAAAACACCTTTCTTCTTTAATGTGTCATTTGAAAATTGCTGAAACAAAAAGAATGCTTTTTGAAGGATCCAGTTTGAGCTGTGGGGAGACTATAGACATGATCTAGTTGAAGGTGTCTCTGCTCATTGCAAGGGGGTTGGACTAGGTGACCTTTAAAGGTCCTTTCCAACCTAAATCTTTGATTCTTTGATTTTCTAAACTGAGGGCAACCTTGGCTTTTGCAATTCCACTGTAAGTTTTCTATATGAACTCATTACTGACCTTGTTGTTAACCTTGTTGTGTTTTTTTGGTTAGTAACATCCCTATATCACGACTATCTTTTCCCTTGAGGATCTACAACTGCTTTTGAGACAAATATGGGTTTATTATCTTTGCTTTAGAGATGGAGAAAACAAGATGTATAGATGGGATTCACCTGGTGTGATGGAGTTTTTTACATCTGGACTAATTGCTTGAGACTCCCTTTATTGTTTCTGGAGAGAAACAGACATTAGTACTCATTACTTCCTACTACAGATGATTAGGTCAGGTGACCAGCTTCAACATATTTATGCAGTGTTTGTGATGGGCATCTACAGGGAGAGGAGGGGGGAAGTAGAGACAGCCTCTCTAGGAGCACTTTTTCTCTTTAACTACACATGCAAGATACTTATATCTAAATAGTCACAGGCTCTTTCCTGTCCTAGTATGTGATGATGGATGGATAGATAACCTTTCTCCATAAAAATATACATAATTAAGGGTAAATTTTTGATTGTTATCTCCACCTGGTGTTGAACAATTTATTTTCCTCTTTTTTCTTCCATGGAATATTTTCATGGGTGAAGAGAGCTGACCTATCTCTAGGATAATATTCTTGGATGGTTTTTTTAAGTAATGGCACTGTTATTGTACAACCTCCTGCAAGAACAATTCACAAAGTGTTGTGAACTTTTGAAAATGACCTGACAACAGCTCTCCAACCAGAGTGGCTTTACAGGGGTCTGTTCCAAATCTGCAGGGCTTGGAAAGAGGGAGGAAAAAAAAAGGCATCAGAGGTCTGTGCAAGCTGCCCTTCAAGTTTGTGGTGGTGGTGGTAAAGGGGCTTAGTGTCTGCTGAGCAACTCCCAGGGTAGATGCGTCATTTTCTTTGGGGCATGAAAAGCTCCAAGTGCTCAATATTTTTTGAAATAGTCTAAACCTAGAGTCACAAGGTCACCTTTATGATTTTCTCAGAAGGTTTATCTTCACCCATGGCCATCTACTACATGTAAACACAGAGCCAGCAGACTCGTGCCTGGAAGTGCAGAGACCTCACGGATAAAAAGACAAACACATGACTGTAGATGCTGTTGCGTCCCTCGTGGGCACACAGTTCCTCTGGGCCACCAGGACTTTGCTTTGGTCCATTTTCTCCCAACTTGCTTGTGATAAGATACAGGTCCAATTACTATGAATTTAGGCGAGACCTCAATGCAAGCTGCTGCTGTAAAATTGAGGTCTTCATGATATAGCATGGACTGGTCTGGTGCATCCAGAAGTTCTGGTATGATTCTTACTTGCTAGGATTTTTAGAAATTAATTGCTTCCTCCATATGGGGTTTGAGTCCCCTGAGGGACTGAACGGAGAAGGTGAATGTTCAGAACAAGGCTGAAAGCCAATTGTCTGCCAAGATTTACTGCACAATCCCATGGCAGAAAGGGCTAATGTGGGACTCCTGTGTAATCATGCCAAGAGTAACAAGAACAAGAAAAATTGGCTGTGGAGTCAGGGTCAGATGGGTTGAGACCTTATTGTTAAGGTGCTTTGATAGTTATCAAAAGATTTAAAGAAAGATTTTGCTGTATGGGTGGGATGAGGAGACTGCAAGGGAGAGGAAGAGCAGGTTCATGGTGAGCTGGTGTGGAGAAACCTTCAGAGGTGTAATGGGACCCAGAGTGGCAGGACCACTGATACCAGCACCCTGCAAATACTGGTAGAGTGAGAATGGATGGATTTTCTGTCTGTAACAAAGTAGTGATGGAAAGCATCAGCTGGGGAGCCATGCTGGGCATTCTACCAACGCCGTCTGGTGTGTGCCACAGCTCTGGGGCCCAGGGGAAGTCAGCCTCTTTCCTCTGATGCTAGTGGATGCTGTTGGTCTGTAAATGTGCAATTATCAGGGTCTGGTCACCTCTCTCACTTTACCTATTCTAAGTGGTCTTTCTCTTGAGTGTGACAAGAAGTGGGGACTCAGTGAGACTCTGTGACCGAAATGCCAGGCATTGCTGACACACAGCAAAGCTGATACAACCATAATGAGGGGAAAAGCCTGCCTTATTAATTACAGTGGATTACAGTGGAGGAACCAAGGACAGGGACAAAGCAAGCCATCCAGGCTGGCAGATTAGATGGTTGAAAATCTCCCCATATTGCCTGAATCCCCTTAACCATGTTTTAACCATAGGAACCCCATGCTGGCATCCACCTCCAAGGAACCTCTGTCCATGATATGTCTCCATCCAGTGAGACTAAAAATTAGTCCTACAAGAGAGATATCAAGTTTACCTGTACTCCCAAAGATGTGTGACCATCACCCCCTTTTCTCCCTGCTGAACAAAATTATGTGCAGCTGAGGTGTCCTGATTGCATTCCCTCAAGATGAGCCCTTCCACCTTTGTGGTACCAGGCTCCTCTGGAAGCAGTAAAGTTGACTTGAACCATTATTAAAATAATACAGAGACCCCAGAGGATCTTTAAGTGGGAGATCTTTAACAATTACTACCTCTAAGACTGTTGCTACTTGATTTGAACTAGGGTTTCTCCTGCTATCTAAATCCTGGAGCAGACCTCAAGTCCATTCCCACAGTGCCATGTTACTTAATTGTCCTTGATATTTTTCTAGTCACATCAAGGATTTCCTTGGAAATGTTATATGGCTGAGAAAGGGTTTATTATTTGCTGTCAGGGGGCAAATAACACCAAGGCATCTCTGAAGACATCCATAACATATCTGTGTAATGTGAAGGTTAAAATAAATCAGTAAAAAGAGCCACTCTCTTGAGGGCAATATACTGTAAAATATTTCATCAGAAGGCCTGGATATTATTGTACTTGTAATTAATCTTCTTGGTTATAGCACAGCTTTCTTTCTGCCACATTACCTCTCTCTGTTTTCAGCAGCCACTAGATGTCAGGGGGAAATTCTTTTGGCATTGTTTTTGAGAAAATTCTTGTCTAACTTGGAAGCTGTTGAGTTTCTTAATTCATTTGAGGTCCAAAAAAATGCCTGATATGGTTGGAGATGCCTTGATATCTCCGCTGTCCGCCACCTTCTCCCCTTGGTTTGCAACTATGGATCATTTCATGCAGCTGAAGAGGCTTGGCTCTGGCAAAATGGTAACCACAGCACTCACCATCTTTCATTTACTGCATACAAGTAATGAATATTTTATTATTACTACTACTGAATTTTGCCTGGGTTTAAACACTGGCTTTTGGAGCATTTGTAACCCTTCTGTTATCAGGTCATCGTGTTGCAAGTATTCTGTGACTTGATTTTTATGACCGGAGTGAGTAGTTTTTGTTTGTAAGATGAGTGGTGGGGACAAATTTTGTATAACAAAGAGATGCTTGCAAGCAGCCACGACACTAAATGGATTTTGGGAGCCAGTGCTTGGAGAAGGTGATGGGAGAAGACACTTTGTGGGTGGTTCTTGCATGCAAAGAGGTCATCTTAGTGCAGATGTTCCCCTCCTATCATCTGCACCATTGGCATGAACCTCCTCCCCAGGAAGGGTCAGGCTCTTTCACAGAAAGAATTCAGCAGGAAGGTGCCAGAGACCCAATGTCACTCTCTGTCTCCAAGAGTCATTGCAACACATCTTTTTTCACACAGGGGAAAGGGGGAACAAATGCAAACCATGAGTCCCACAAAACGGAAACAATATTGAAACGTTTTCTTGTAAGTTCTCTTCCTCAGCTGTGCCCTTCCTGAGTCTTGAGCAAGAGCTGATTGCTGTGAACAGTTCTGCCCCTCAAAGCAATGACCTGCTAGAGAGGGTCAGTTCTCTTTTGAAGGGTCCTGTCTGGAAAGAGAATGCCTAAAGGTAAAAGGTTAATGCAGGAGGACAGAGAGAGGGTCTCTGACATTTGAAGATGATATAAATGCTCCTGCCTCTCATGTCCCCTGGCAGCCCTCCCTGCCCTTTGAATGCCTTTGCTTTTTAGCCCAGCCACTGCAAGTTTGAAGTGGCTTTTCCCCCTGTATCGGAGAACAAATGGTTTGGGAAATCTTCTTCGTGGTTCATGGTGTATTTTGATTCATAAATTTACTCCTAATGTACATGGCTCTTCCATGGGAGGCTGAGAATCATAGGATCATGGAATCATTTAGGGTGGAAAAACCGTCTAAGATCACTGAGTCCAACCATTAACTCAGCACTGCCAAGCCCATCACTTAAACCACATTCCGAAAGTGCCACATCTACATGGCTTTTAAAACCCGTTCAGGGATGGTGACTCCACCCCTGCCATGGACAGCCTATGCCACGGCTGAACAACCCTTTGAAAGAAGAAATTTTTCCTAATTTCCAATCTAAACCTCTCCTGGTACAACCTGAGGTTGTGTCTTCTTCGGAGGGTATATATTTGAATTGATGCAATATGTAATAGTTTTGCTGTGATGGAGGGAGGCTGCAGCCATAGACAAGGTGCTTGGAACCAGAGATGTTTTCTAAACACAAATGACAGGTGTTTGTTGCAGGCAGGCATCCTGATGCACCTTGCCCCAGCTCAGGCAAGGTTCATCTGTGTCCTTCATCTAGCTGAAGAGGTTTCAATGTATTCAAAAACCGTGAAATGCTGAAAATTTGGCAGCAAATGAAACAATACAATTTTTTCTCTTTTCTCTTTATAGATCTTACTGGAATGTCCTCAGCAAGGACAAAACCTCATGTAAGTTTCTTCCAGAAAGACTTTATACTTAACATTACTGAGAAAAGGATTTGGTTCCTCACCTCCGGCCTGTTGAACTCAGCCTTTTTCACCATAACAAGTGCTTGTAAATTCTGGTGCTTGGAGGTAGGATTTGTGTAGGTGAACAGATTCTCTGTCCACCAGCACTGGTTTTGAAGACAAGATGAACTGTTATTCTGTTTTCCCTTGTGGTGTGAGTCTGGGTAGTAGACCTAGAGATATTCCTTTTTTATGGAAGTTCTATAGCTGAGCCTGTGGAATTTCATTAATTTGGGCATCTTCGGGACAGAAGAAAGCTCAAGACACCTCTTAGTCTAAATGTCTACTCCAAGGACCATGCTGCCAGAAAAACCCACAGCAGAAATGAGTCCAGGCTTTTACAGTGTTTCACTTCTATCAACTTAGTAGATTTTGTTTGGAGCCAACCTAAGTTTGCTTTGCTGCAACTGATGCCAAGACAGCCATCACATTCCCTCCATGGGCTTCTTTCCTCTTGGCTGAGGAGACATTACTCCACCAGTCTTTCTTCTTAAGTGGTATTTTCTTCAGTCTCTTATCATTCTTGTTCTCCTGTAACATTTTCCTCAGCTTGCCCACATCTGACTGCCTTTTTTCAGTGTTGATGGTGTTTAAAAATGTTATGTCTCACAACATGCCTGAAGAAGAGAGGACTGAGAGAGGATCTTACCAATTCTTATGAACGTCTTGAGGGCTGGTGTCAAGAGGATGGGGTCAGACTCTCTCCAGTGGTGTCCTGAGATAGGACATGAGGCAACAGGCTCAAACTGAAGTGCAGGAAGTTCCATCTGCATATGAGGAAAAATTTCTTCCCTGTGTGAGTGACAGGGGACTGGTAGAGGCTTCCCAAAGTAGGTGTGGAGTTTGCTCTGAAGGTATTCAAAGCCATTAGGGACATGACCTTGTCCAGGTGAGCCTGATTTTTCAGAGGCATTGGACTAGATGATCTCCAGAGGTCCCTTCCATCCCCTACTATTCTTCAGTTCTGTGATTCTGTGATACCTATGGTTGAGTTAAGATGAAAAAAGAGTAGATAAAGATGACTGAAAAAAGGCCTTCTTTTTCTTAGGACTGATCTAATTCATGTCTATCATTCTCCTTTCTGGACTAAAGTGGCAAAATTTATTTAAAGAGACCTTTTTCCCCCCTTTTTTTCCCCTCACTGTTTTTTTTTTTAATTGCCCAGCCTCAGACAGAAGACAGTGATTGTATCTGTTAACTGGCTTACATGGCACAGTTGATTTATTCCCCAAACATGAGATGCCTTCCCAGAGAATCAAAGATTTGTCTCACTGGATTTTCTGTATTTTTCCTGAAAACCAAATGAAAACCAGAGTCCAGCAGAGGTTGTGACAAAATGAATTGAAGCAAAAGAACCTGTTGTTCTGCTGCAGAATTCCTTGACTTGTTGGGATTCCTTCAAGAACAAATTTGACCTGATGAATATCTGTAATTTCAGAACTATGCATATTCTCAGCTGCGTGATGCAAAGTGGGGAAAATTAAAGTTTCTAATGAGTTCCAAGTCAGCAGCCTAGTCTCTATCCTGCAGCTGATGAGGTGTGACTCCCCTGCAGCAAACACTGTTCATTTCCAAAATGCTAATTTATACAATCTTTGCTAAGGAATCTGGGAAACAGGTGTCTCCTTCATCTGTATTGAAAGACGTTTCACTTTTCCATAATCTTACCTTAAAACTGTTTCCTCCTAAGAAATTTTCTTTGTATCCTTTACCCTGAGGGTTTTCTTTGTTGTTATTTCCCTCTGGATAGAAATTGTAGACCACCACCTCCAGCTGCACACATTTTCCTGTCTGCCCTGTAATGTAACAAGGAACAAACTCAACACAGCCCTGTCCCTGCAGGAGAAATTCCTCCACTGAGATGGATATTGAATCTCACTCTGACCAAACTGTATTCTGGCAGATTCCATGCTACAGCCAAGAATGTGAGAGATAATGTACAAGTGTCCTCTCATGACAAATAGAGCAGGTATTGTTTGTCATAATTTTTCGGAAATACATTTGGTTTGGGGTTTGATTTGTGTTTGGTTTCTGCTCAAGACACACCTAAAGAAGAGGGACAGTTGTAGGAGTGTGCCCCCTGTTGACAGGGTGACCAAATTACAATGAAATTTACAAATACTCTTTGTCTGCCAAGTAAGGCAATGCCCTAGAAGATTCTTCCCAAATTTGGTACAGGGACACCTCATAGGACCTTCCGAACTTCATCTCAAACTTGGGGCTGTTTGATTGGACCGGGGCCAAGAGATTCCTGCCTAAGCCATTAGGTACAAAAAGGACAGAACAAAAGATTTAATTGCTTTTGTGGCGTGTCTTAGCAGGGCAAGGATCTCTTGTACCTGGCACGGCTTTTCTCTGTAAAGAGCTTTGTTATTTTGTTTGTTATTAAACCTTTTTTGTTTCAAACACTGCCATCCTGCTCCTATTATGCCATCCAGGGTAGCTGGGCTAATCCGGGGATGAAGGGATCAGTAAGAGTTTATAAGACCCTGGCCCTCATTGAACCCCTTCAGACAGTGTCACCTTGAGTTCTTCATGCTGACCCACTCCAAATTATTCTTCGAGGCACTAAGAGGATAGTGGAAGTGAGGAAGTGAGTGGAAGAGGAAGTGAGTCTTGCCTCAACCACACACAACTGGGAATTGGAACTGGTAGGCTCAGGAAGGAAAACATGACTTCTGGGGTCCAGAGTTAAAAGTCTTGCAGCAGGGTGGTAAGTGGGAACCTGGCTTTTGGAAATATGAAGCCAACAGTGAGCTCTCATGGTTTGGAATTTCCTTTGCTCCAGGTAGACCTGATGGCAATTAAGTGTTTGTAGCTGCAGAGCAGAAATCAGACTAGGGCAACCCTCCTGCCTGAAACCATGAGTCACTTAAAAATAACAGCTCCAGATGGACACAACCCCTTGGGTCCATGTCAAGCATCCAAAAAGGAGCAACAAAAGCACCTCAGATACTTGGTATGGAATTGATCACCATCTCCCTGGCACCTGTGAGGCCAATTCCTCACTCCCCATCTGAGCTTGGGAGGTGAGAATCAAACCACATTGGTCTCAGGGACAACATGAAGGTCTTGACAGAGAGAACATGCCATGGTTTCTTTTCTCTGTTACAGTCCCATCCCTATTCTATGGTCTATTTTCATTTCACAGCTCTGCTGTGATTTCTGTGTCCCAGTGCCACAGGATGGATATATCCAGGGTGATTTACCCTAAATGACCAGTAACAATTTCACCTATCTAAAGCCAAATTTTGTTTCCAGTGTGCAAATGCTTTGGCTGAGCCTCTGCAATCCTTATGACTGATATAATCTATACTTGCATGACTCTTACTTTAATTTACCTGAGTTGCAGCTACTCTCACAGCCTGTTTCTCCTTGCACCCACTCAGTCCTCACCACTGTGATCATCTTCACAAGAGTTTCTTTTCTAAGTGAATTTTGAATTGAAGTCATCTGGTTTGTTTTCTACTTGGCTCCCTAAGAAAGCACAACTTATATGATCATGTTCTGCACATGCCTGTGTCTGTCTCTTTATCTCTTCAAAAAACAATTAAGGGTGTGTTGTGGTTTAATACGGGCCAAACGCCAGGCACCCACTCACTCTCAAAGTCACTCACTCACTGTCCTCTTCCACAGCTGGGCAGAGGAGTGAAAAAAATTAATAAAGGGTTCATGAGTTGAGATAAGGACCAGGAAACAACATTCCAAGGGCAAAAAAGGCTCAACTTAGAGGTACAAAGTGAATTTATTGCTAACAAAATCAGAGGAGGATAATGAGAAGTAAAATAAGCCCTTAAAAATACAGTTTTTTCCCCCCATGTACTCCCTCCTTCCTGCTGCCAGTGCAGGGAGACAGGGCATGGGGGTTTTGGTCAGTTCATCAGCTGAGATTTTCTTTCACTGCTCAGGGAGAGGAATCCTTCCCCTGCTATGCCGTCGGGTCCCTCCCACAGGAGACAGTTCTCCATGAACTTCTTCAACGTGGTTCCAATCTCATGAGTCCTCCCAAAACTGCTGCAACATGAGTTCCTCCCACAAGCAGACAGTCCTCCTGAAACAGTTGTGGCATGTGTCACTCTTCCATGGGGTACAGTCCTCCAAGGACAGGCTGCTCCAGCCTGGGAGCAGGGGGCCTTTCTGTTCTCCAGGTCTCCCACTGGATCACAGCCTCCTCCAGGCATCCACCTGCTCCAGCGTGGGCACCCCCCCATGGGCTGCAGATGGATCTCTGCATCCCCCGTGGATCCCCATGGCCTGCAGAAGGACAATCTGCTTCCCCGTGGTCATCACCACAGTCTGCAGAGGAATCTGGGCACTGACACCTGGAGCACCTCCTGCCCCTCCTTCTCCAGTGACCTTGTTGTCTCCATGTTGTTTTCCCTCACGTATTCTCACTTTGCTCTTCTCTGACTAGGAAAAAGAAAACTGTGCCCCCCTTTGTTTTGACTTTGTTCTTGAGAGGAATGACGGATTTGTCTTCACAAGCAAAATGCGGGTCTGCTGGTAGATAAAACTAGCACTGAGAGATAAAAGAAATGATGGGAAGGATTCCACTGATTGATGAATGGAAAAAGATATTTGCCTTTACAAAGAAACTCTATGTTTGCTGATAAACGAAATTGGATATTGAAAGATGAAAGAAACAATGGGGAAAAACCCAAAATTCCTTAAGAATTAAGAATTAAAAAGGATGGTGATACATTAGAGGAGAATCTTTGGTATCAGGCGTTCCAGGAAGTCTGTACCTCTCAAGTACCTCAGCCAATGGGGAAAGAGAGAAGGGAAATGCGGCCAGGAAATTAGGATGAAAAGGAGGCTGCGTCCTCCAAAAATTTGAGAGATCCCAGGTGAATGCCCCATGGCCTCTCCCTTTATTCAAATAAAGTAAAAGGACTCCTCTGTCTCCTTTTTGGACATAAACCTCTGATGTTTGTGGATTAATTTTCCTGACATTCTTAAATATGTTATTACAGAGGCACTACCATCATCTTTAATTGGCCCAGGCTTGCCCAGTGGCTTGTCTATCTTCAGAGCCATCAGGGATTGGCTCTGCCAGATGTGGTGGAAGTTTCTAGGAGTTTGTCACAGAAGCCACCTCTATGGCCCCTCTGTTACCAAAAACCAGGATGTCTAAAGCCTCTATGGCCCCTCTGTTACCAAAAACCAGGATGTCTAAAGCCGTGGGAGTTAGACAGGCAGGGACTGACAGTGAGCTGACGTTGCCTGATTATACAAAAGGCATCAACCTAAGTCTGTGGGATGCAAAGCGCTGAAGAGAGAGAATGTCTAGATGTGGTATGGATAGTTGTGCGAGTACCATCAAGACAGATGCTGTTGTTGAGCTCTTTAGCTGCCGGTTTAGGCATGACATAATATTGTAGGTAGAGTAAATATACAGTTGAATAAGCTAAGCTAATATACGTTACTTAAGTAGCTTGTTAGGGGTTTCGCCTAGAGGATTGTGGGATTGTTATGTTAATAAAGACCATGTCATAGTTTCATATAAGGTAACATTGTTAGTGATTGTTAAGGTGTGTTTCCATATAAGGTAGTAAAGTTGGTGATAGCCAAGGGTATATATTGGCATGTTTTCTGCATTATGTTGTCTTCTGAGGTTGATCTTCCTAAATGTGATTATGTCTGATGCTCTTATAAATGAACTTCTAAGCAACTGTTCACTTTAAAAATTTTACAGGTTTATTAAACCTTAGCAAAAAAATACAACAAAAGGGCTAAATAAGGAAAAATTACAGCGCTGGGAGCTCCCTGTGACTACCAGCCATGTGCTCACCCACAAAATGGCTGCTCTGCCTTTTATACCCCCTGGTGTTGCATCAGGTAACCCTAGCCCTGCCCACACTCTGTCAGTCAACTCTCCTTTGCCAGCCATTAGGGGAGACTTTCTTGATTGGAGGTCAGGTGTTGTTATGCCACACCTCCTGGTAATAAGCTGGCCCTCTCCAAATGTCATGACTACTAAGGCTATTACAAGTGCAAAGGGAAAGAGGTCTATAGGGGGACATATTACAATAGCATTACTATATATCTACATAATATCTATCTCTTAATTGTGAGACCCAATTATTACATTACTCATCTATAACAGGATGGAGATTTGTGGTCTACAACCAGCCTTCGGTTAAAAAATGAACAGCAGCTCTAAGGCAATGACAGGCACAGGAAAAGGCTTTGGTTACATAAATGGCCATTTTTCAGTTCAGTGAAAGGAATAATTAACATCTCTCATGTCTTAGGGACAGTGAAATGCAGCATAGCAGTTGAAAAATTAAACACCCAGCAAGCCATTAAGGTTTCCGCTGCTTTCTTCCCAGTACAGGATACCATTCTACTGGCAATATATTATGCACATGGCTTTCAGAAAACCTTGATATTCCTCCCCACAAGCAAAATTATACCAGCAAGATGATTCAACTCTGTCCACATGTGCTCATTTCATAATTTCTGCTTGATTTTTTCCAAACTGGTCCAATCTCATCTTTCTCTTTTTCTCTAGCTATTGGAGTTGTTTTAGAGATAGAGACTAAGGGAAGACAGAGAATCACGGCTTTTGGGCCACATGTGCAGACCTAGGGGTAGACTGAACTGAATGATTTTTCCACTAGAGTATGACACGAACCACACAGCTCCTCCTCTCCCTCTCAAGGTAGGAAAAGAACATTTTATTTACACTTAATGTTATATAGGGTTTTGGGAACGACTGTGGACTGGAGGATGAGGCTACCACCTCTCCAACCACACTGGTCAATGAAAAGGTCTATCAAACCTTCTCTGCCCAGGAGAAAGGAATGAAAACAAAAAGACAGTTAATAAAACATATGCTGTGTTTACATAAACCAGCGTGAGAAACTCCATTACAGAAATGAAAACTTTCCCCCTTTCCCACAGGGAAAGACACATTAGACATAGCCCTGGAAGGGTCTAAGTGAAGGCACTGCAACAGCAGTGGGTGCTTTGAGAAGAGATGTGCAGTGACTGTGTCCCCACAGTGGTAGAGGGATGCAGAGAAAATCAGGTCAGGAGACTGATATCTGGAAAAGGGTATCATTTCAGTCCCCTGCTTTCACAGACAACTTTAGAAATGTACATCTAGAAGATTTATTTTTTACTCTTTCACCCTCAAAACTCCACCCTGGTCATCTTATAACATGACAGTACCGACACACCGATGCAATGTGCCACAAGGCAAGGTTAGGAGAGACCAGGACTTTGCTAGTCTCTGAAAGTTGTCATGTACTGCATACATCTGCCTCTGCAGAAAACATGCTTATGGAAAAGCCTGCTGCACAAATGCCTTGGTTTTAGAGTATTCTTTGGGGAGATAATTTTGCAACTCAAATGAATGCAGCCAGAGGAATGTCTGAGCCATTGGGAAGATAGACCACATCCTTTTGTGCGCAGCACCAGCAGCCTGGTCCTACTTGGAATGCTTGCTGAAATGCAATCATAGTGGTCCTGGGATCCAAGAAAGAAGCTTGGTGGTTCACTCCAGCTGGAAATGGTAAGATACACAATGATGCTGTGAGTCTTCCTGGGCTTGAGCTGCTACCCAGGGATGCCATGGTACCCTGAGATGGGAGGAGAGGAGTCATCTCTGGGAGGACCAAGCAGAGACGGTAGTGGAGCTGCTGGGTTCTGCTGCAGCTTGGTGCTCTTCTTGATCTCACACTGCTGTCCAGGAGACAGGAGGCCTACCGGACCGTATTTCAGTATTATGGGAACTTCATGGTAGCTCGCCAAGCTGGCTGCTCTGGAACTGCACAGAGGTGTCCAATGTATCTAGCAGGCTGAATGTGATCTATGAGAAGCAAAAGAAAAAGTCTAGAGAATAGAAATAAACTCCAGAGACAGGAAACTTTCCTGAGAGGAGAAAAAAACAACCAGATGGGCTTTTGGACCTTTTTTTCTTCCTTAATTTCTATAAACATGAAAATAAGTTGGACAAAGCCATAGGTTTATGGCCAGCCTTGGAAGACCTGATATCCAATGCTTGGAGGAGTTTTGGTTGTTTCTCAGTGGAAGACATCCCCATAAAGCTCCCCCACACTTGGACAGGAATATCATTAAAACAAGTGTCCTTGTTTTCCTGAGATGCTGGAATTACAGTGTTTCTTTTGTGTCTGAAATCCATGTAAAATTGTCAATAGGGTTCCTCTGCACTCTTCAACTTCTCTTTTATAGAAACAGAGCCACCTTCAACTGGGCAGTGTTTGCCCAAGGAAGAGTGGGTGCAGGGGACCAGAATAGTCCCTGAAATTCCATATTTAGTAAAAACCAGTGGGGGAATATTTTAATTTTTCACTCTCAAGTAAATCTCCTCCTGTACACAAACCAATCTATGTTCCCTTCTCCTTTTTTTCCTCCTGTGGGCAGACCCACTTCAGCCAGAGATGCCCATCAGCCATCTTGTATTGCTTGATTTAGAGTGAGTAGTAATGGGTCATTGCATCCTGTGGAGAGGATTGTCTATTCCTCTTGCACCTCCATCTATCCTTCTTCACAGTCTCCTGAAGGAACCACTTTGAAGAAACAATCCCTGGCATGTGCAGTCTAGTCTTTGAGAGGCAGACTCATCTTTTGGGGATGCATCCAGTGATGCCTTAGGTTTTAGCTTTTATATTTTTCAGATTCTCTACTGCTTTAGTGTGTAGTTCTGAGCTTCATATTAAGGGATAGTAAGCTCTCTTCCCAGAGTAGGTAGACAAAACAATTCCTTTTCTAGCTTGGGACTAAGGACAACCGATCCAAATTTCAGGCCCAAGAGCATAAACAACATGGACTGGAGATAAACAAGAAGGATAGGACTTAATAACCTAAAGCTATAATTGGACAATTAACTCCAATATGCTAATGGACCAGAACTTGTAAAAGTGAGAGACCCCATGACCAGTTGTCCATTTTGTGACCATTTTGGGTTTATCTTGGGTGTAGCCCTGGCTGGGCTCTTGTACTGCCCAAGGTGTACCCATTTTAGGCTTTTTAATGTCTACCTACTTTATTCTTTAACTCCGTCTAGCCTCTATTCTAAGTCAGCCTTTACAAGGCATCACCAGCAGTTGTTTGTTGTCAGTTTGTTGTTCAGTCCATGTATCACTCTATGTGAATTGCAGCATGACAACCCATCACAATATTTGTGATATCCTCAGTGTCTTACATTACACTAACATCAACACTTTAGAACTGCACAGAGAGAGTGAAGGTTATGTGTTGCTAGCTATAGGTCAGAAAACATAACAATAGGAATTCCTCCTTTATTAATAGAAAGCCCAACTTCAAGTTAACAGTCTGTTTAATTATAGTCAGAGCTTGGAAAGGGAGGACTGTTATGGCTTTGATGCAAATGGATTGGTGCTCATAGGTTTTTGCTTACTCAGATGTTGCCATTGCTACTGGACCAAGGCGTAGGCTGTACCCCATGAATGGGCATCATCCTTGGAATTGGAAAGAATTTCTGTTAGTTCCCTCAAATCTCTGTGGAAAACAGCTTCATAGCTCACAACTGTTTATTAAAGGTCTTATTGTCACAAACTAGGTACTAACCTACTGCTGAGTTCAGAGTGCCCTAGGTGTGGACACTTGGCCCCTGCCAGCAAAAAGGACTCATAAATCTGTAGGTTTGAGAGGCAGGGTGTGATTCAGACATGTGAACTTGGGTGACTCTGTGATGTTTGTTCTGCCTTTGTTCTTGATGGAGATCTATGTAGTCAACCATTCCTACAGATTTTTTTTTAACACAGTTTATTTAATCCTACTGGTTAAATGCAAACTTTAGTACCTAGAGCATGCCTGGAGTATCTAAGATACCCAAATGACCCTGAAAATGCATGAAAATGTGTATGAAAGACTATTGCCCTTCTGCAATGCCATCTGGAGCTTGGGTCAGGTGCTCTTTGAGCATCTCAAATTATTAAACACCTGTGCTAGGCAATGGTGTCCTGCTGCAGGTGAACAGGTCTCCAAGTTCCACAGTCTGTTTGACTGTCCTCTGCCATAATGGAAGCACAGGCACCCCCATGCATTTGGTGACACCTTCATGAAGGCACTTCATGCTAAAGCTTCCCCATACATAACTTTTATGGTTACTGCTCCACTCCCTGCTCCAATGAAGTCCCTTTGGTGACTGAGAAAAATGGTGAAAAGAATAGAAGAGCTCACCTTATCAACAAGTGGCTCAAGGGTTGGTGTCATCTGCAGAATTTCCGATTCTTCGATCATGGGGCAATTTTTATGGCACCTGGCCCTCTTGAACCAGATAGGCTCCATCTCTGTGTTAAGGGCAAAAGGTTTTTAGCTCATGAACTGGCAGAACTCATTGAGAGGGCTTTAAACTAGGTTCAAAGGGGGAAGGGGATGCAGCTGGGCTGTATGGAAGCAGGCCCAAGGGTGGTAAGCCTGAGATAGGGGTGAAATCAGTAGCCCTGCTGAGGTGCATATATACCAATGCACGCAGCATGGGTAACAAACAAGAAGAGCTGGAGGCCATGGTGCAACAGCAAAGTTATGATGTAGTTGCCATCATGGAAATGACTCGCATAGCTGGAGTGCTGCACTGGATGGCTACAAGCTCTTCAGAAGAGACAGGAAAGGGGGAAGATGTGGACGGGTGGCCCTTTATATTAGGGAGGCTTTTGATGCCATAGGTATTGAAACTAATGATGATGAAGTTGAATGCCTATGGGTAAGAATTAAGGGGAAGGCCAACAAGGCTGACATCCTACTGGGAGTCTGTTATTGTCCACCCAACGAGGAAGAAGATGTGGACAACTCATTCTATAAGCAGCTAGAGAATCTTTCAGGATCATCAGCCATTGTTCTTGTAGGTGACTTCAACCTGCTAGAGATCTGCTGGGAACTTAATACAACTGAAAAAGCCAGTCCAGTGAAGGGTTTTGCTTTGAGCCAGGTCTTATGAGCTCTCAGAGATCCCTTCATAGCCAAGATAGCCCAGCTACCCTGGATGGCATAAAAGTAGCAGGATGTCTCTTGTGGCAGTGTTTGAAAAAGGTTTAATAAGAAACAAAATAGCAAAGCTCTTTACAGGGAAAAACCGTGCCAGGTGCAAGAGGTCCTTGCCCAGCTAAGACATACTACATAAGCGATTATCTCCTTTGTTTTCTTGTTTTTCTACCCAATGACTTAGGCGGGGATCTCTTGGCCTCTGTCCAATTGGACAGCCCCAGGTTTAAGGTGAAGTCCAGAAGGTCCTATGAGGTGTCTTTGTACCAAATTCGGAGAGAACTTTCTGGAGTCTTTACCATATTTAGCAGACAAAGGGTATTTGGAAATTCTCTTGTAATTTGGTCACCCTGCCAAAAGGCACACTCCTACAGTCCAGGAAATTTTTAGTGTGTGTGGAGGACAATTTTTTGTCACAGCTGGTGGGTGAGCCCACCAGGGGCGGGACTATGTTAGATTGTTTGCAAATAGAGATGAACTGGTGGGAGATGTGGTGGTTGGACGCCACTTAGGGCACAGTGATCATGAAATTATAAAATTCTCGATATTTGGTGAAATCAGGAGGAACATAAATAAAACTTTTATATTGGACATCCATCTGGCAGACTTTGGCCTATTTAGGAGACTTATTGAGAGAGTTCCTTGGGAAGCAGCCCTTAAAAACCAAGGAGTTCAGGAAAGGTGGGTGTGCTTCAAAACAGAGATCTTGAGGGCACAGGAACAGACTGTCCCTGTGTGTCGAATAACAAGTTGATGAGGCAAATGTCCAGCCTGGATGGGCAAGGAGGTTTTGGAGGAACTTAGGAATAAAAAGAGGATGTATCATCTTTGGAAGAAGGGTCAGGTCTCTCCAGAAGTATTTAAGGGGGCTGCTAGAGCATGTAGGAAAAAACATTAGGGAGGCCAAAGCTCAGTTTGAACTTGAAATGGCAACTTTTGTAAAGGATAACAAAAAATGTTTTTACAAAATATAAATGGTAAAAGGAAGGGTAAGTCCAACCTTTGTTCTTTATTAGATGCAGGAGGGAACGTAGTAACTGCAGATGAAGAGAAGGCGGAGGTGCTTAACACCTTCTTTGCCTCAGTTTTTAGTGGGAAGATGACTTGCCTTCAGGCCAACTGTCCTCTTGGGTTGGTAGATGGTGTCAGGGAGCAGAATGGTCCCCCTGTTATCCAAGAGGAGGCAGAGAACTGCTGAGATGCTTGGATATTCATAAACCTATAGGACCAGATGGGATCCATCCCAGGGTGCCGAGGGAGCTGGCAGATGAGCTTACAAAAATGCTCTCCATCATTTAGCAACAGTCTTGGCTCACTAGTGAGGTTTCAAATTACTGGAAGCTGGCCAATGTGACAAAATTTGTGACAAATTTGTGACAAAATTTGTGACAAATTCACAAAAAGGGTGGGAAGGAGGATCCTAGTAATTATAGACCAGTCAGCCTGACCTCAGTACCCAGTAAGGTAATGAAACAGTTTATACTGAGTGTCAGCACACAGAACTTACAGGACGGCCAGGGTATCAGACCCAGCCAACATGGGTTTAGGAGGGGTAGGTCCTGTTTGACCAATCTGGTCTCCTTTTATGACCAAGTGACCCGCCTGGTGGATGCAGGAAAGGCTGTGGATGTTGTCTATTTGGACTTCAGCAAGGCCTTTGACACCATCTCCCACAGCACACTCCTGGAAAAGCTGGCAGCCCACAGCTTGGACAGGAGCACTCTTTGCTGGGTTCAGAACTGGCTGGATGGCCGGGCCCAGAGAGTGGGGGTGAATGGTGCTGCATCCAGCTGGTGGCCAGTCACCAGTGGTGTCCCTCAGGGGTCTGTGCTGGGGCCAGTTCTGTTCAATATTTTTATTGATGACATGGATTAGAGTATTGAGTCTTTCATTAGTAAACTTGCAGATGACACTAAGCTGGGAGCATGTATTGATCTGTTGGAATGTAGGAGGGCTCTGCAGAAAGACCTGGAATGGTTGGATGGATAGGCAAAGTCCAATAGGATGAAGTTTAATAAGTCCAAGTGCTGAGTCCTGCATTTTGGCCACAATAACCCCCTGCAACATTATAGCCTGGGGACAGTGTGGCTGGACAGTACCCAGGTGGAAAAGGACCCGGGGGTACTGATCGACAGTTGGCTGAACATCAGCCAGCAGTGTGCCCTGGCGGCTAAGAAGGCCAATGTCATTCTGGCCTGTATCAGGAACAGTGTGGCCAGCAGGAGCAGGGAGGTCATTTTTCCCCTATACTTTGCACTGGTGAGGCCACATCTTGAGTACTGTGTCCAGTTCTGGGCCTCTTAGTTTAAGAAGGATGTCAAGATGTTTAAACGCATCCAGAGGAGGGCAACAAGGTTGGTGAGGGGCTTGGAACACAAGCCCTATGAGGAATGACTGAGAGAGCTGAGGTTGTTTAGCCTGGAGGAAAGGAGACTCAGGGGTAACCTTATCACTCTCTACAACTTCCTGAAAGGTGGTTGTAGTCAGGTGGGAGTTGGTCTCTTTCTCCAGACAGCAACTGACAGAACCAAAGGACACAGTCTCAAGCTGCATCAAGGGAAATATAGGTTGGATATTAGGAAAAAATTTTTATGGAAAGAGTGATAAAATACTGGGATGGCCTGCCTGGGGAGATGGTGGAGTCACCATCCCTGGATGTATTTAAAAAAAGACTGGATATGGCACTCAGTGCCATGGTTTAGTTGAGGTATTAGGGCATGGGTTGATGATCTTGAAGGTCTCTTCCAAACTAGTCATTCTGTGAATTCTGTGAATGTGGGAGGTATGGATAGGTCTAAAGGACAGATGCTCTCTAATCTCAGTCCTGTCTTTTCTGCCATAGGTAGGACTTTCCTGCCCAAATTTAGGTGTCTTTAATGTACTGACTGTCATCTGAGTTCAGCATCTAAATGATTGCTACACTCCATGAGAAGGACCAGACTCACCCTGTCATGATTCATCCAAATAGAGGGAAAACCACCAGGTCAGATGATCTATGCTTCAGACCAGCCTCTTCTTTGCTCTATAGCAGAATTGAGACACCTAGTTCAACATCAAGGGTTCATCTGTCTGCTTGTAGGCATCTAGTGCAAGCTGATGCTGTAGAGCCTTCTCCTTGGTCTCCAGCTTCCAACATTTGTGTCTTCTTTTTTGTGTTCTACATTTGAGTGTAGATCTAGGGTGATGCCTACTATCTCTAAGTATTTATATATGTACCATGCATTGATTTGACTACATTTCCATCATGATTTCTTTGCTTCTTGTCCTAATATCTTCCATTTATTCCTTGTATTGTCACTTGAATTAGCCCTGATGGAGAAACAAAAGAACACATTGCCGGACTACCCCTTGACATGAGCACAGGCTAACCACAGACTCAGACCTCTATTTTCACTTTTTCCCATCATTCCCAAGTGGCAAAGGTGAATAAATGAAAGCACTCTCG
This sequence comes from Leptocoma aspasia, assembly GCA_013399835.1. Taxonomy (NCBI): domain Eukaryota; kingdom Metazoa; phylum Chordata; class Aves; order Passeriformes; family Nectariniidae; genus Leptocoma; species Leptocoma aspasia. Next base: position 27,752 of record VXAX01004376.1, read on the forward strand.
GCTGTTACTCTGGTCCCTGTCACAGCCTCCTGGAAATAAAGTAACTTCTATTTTCTTATCTGTCACAAGGCAAGGATAATGTGGCTTCACCTGGGGTTTGCAGCAATTGTTTGTACAGTGTTGGGAGATATTTGAATGAAAGGCACTACAGAGCTATTACATAGTCATGTTATTTACTGTGCTTTCTCAAGTGGGTCTCCTTAACAATGTAGTGTGCAAGTAGTGTGATTCTAGCACCATGTTTGACATTCAACTACCACACTCCCCACACCCCTCTGGAGCTGAATGCCCTCTGTGCAACTTCATGGCACTGGAGGTAGAGCACTTATGCTTGTCTTGTTTCATAAAACACACTTTCCTGCTTTTCTCCTTTCCTAGGCTGGTTTTCCAAAACTTGGGAAATCCTCACAGTCTGGTAGAATTGGATCAAGGCAGGACTAAAATAAAGTTCTGTTGAGCTGCACTTCTAGAATTGCACAAGACTACTCTTTCTGATGCTCTTGAATGCCACACTGTAAATTTGCAAGGGCAGAAGACAATACAGTGAAGAGACTTGGATTTTTAGCAATTTTCTTATTGAAGTGATTTATCTTTCTGGTCTCATTTACTTTAATTACTTTCAAGTTGGCCCTTAAAATTACTTTCAAGGGAGAGAAACTTGGTGATGTAATTTATTCAACTCACTGCCAGAGTCTATGCTGAGAGAAATTATATGTTACATATACTCTTGGTGATATCTCTGAGCAATTCAAAACTCCAGTCTAGAAGAAAATGTCCATTTTTTCCTTTTTTTCTTACCATCAGCACAGGTGGTGATGTTCAAGTCACCACCAGTTAGGCACTGGTTGCTTTGGCCTCTGTGCTGTGCCAAGTACCATGTTGAATGGTTTGCCTCCTGATTGTTATGCACATACTGTATCTAGAGAGTGCAGTGTGCAAAACATAACTGGAAACCATCTGAATATGTGTGTTCTTGAAAAATTTCTGATGCTTTTTATTCAGATATTTCTAGACAGCCTGGAAATACCAGAGGGAATTGCCTTTCCAGCAGGGTTTGAGTGGACTCAAATCCAGACAGAAATGAGAAGAACAAGGAATGACAGGAAGCAGAGTTTGATTGTGATGGATTTCTGTCTCAAAGCTGATGGCTTGTTAAACTGATTTATTTTAAGATTGTCCACATTTTTTTCTGTTTCCCCTTTAAAATTCCCTTGGGCTTTTTGTACATTTTGTCTACTACAATCTGCTATGTACATCAGCTGCGCTGTAGAAATCAGGTAATAAGATAAAAATTAAGAAGAAATTGTTTAGCTTGAAATCATTCCTTTATCTGAATCATTATTTTAATGCTGAAATAGGAACATAAAAAAAATATCATTTAAGACCTTCAGTGTCCTGTCAAAACTGTTTGAAAAATCAACAAGTGGAGAAATCTGTGGGGGGCAGGTAGATGACAGACTGAATGACCATGTAAATTTAAATTCTTGTGGGGAAGTTTATATAATAAATGGTAAAATGAACTCACAAGGGGTTCCCTCACTGTATTTCCTGTACTGAATGGAGGAGAAACAAATTGTGTAAAATCTTAACCCAGGTTTGAATCTGGGGACTGAGGTTATTTTAAAAACAAATTCAATTTTTTGCAACAGATCTTGACACACGCTTCATAGATTCTTAAGCACTTCCTTTAGTGCTAAGCGAATCTAATTTGTCCATAATGAGCTCATCACTGGAAGAAATCTGAATGACTTGTCCGTGTGGATATTATAAAGCCCTAATTGTTGAGTCTTTGTTGATTAGCGTAAAACAAAGGAGTAATGGCCCTAGTGCAGAGGAGGAGTTATCCTGGCAGAAGATACCAGTAGTTTAACTTACACAGCAGGATTTCAGCAAGGAATCATAGAATTACTTGGGTTAAGAGGGACCTTAAATTGCATCTCCTCTCCACCCCCTGCCATGGGCAGGGAACCTTCTACTAGACCAGGTTGCTTCAAGCCCTGTCCAACCTGACAATTGATGTTCTTGGAAGACTGGGGCAGGTGCATGAGATTGACCATAAAAAACAAGAGTACATACATTTCATTACTGTCTCCCAATGTCTGATAAAATGGGAAAAGGCTTGATCTGGGGTATGTAATCTGTTCAGGAAGTCCAGTGAGTGCTGCTGTAGATTGTTTCCTTGCAAGAAGGATGATTACTAGATAGGAGGAAACCCGAAAAAGTGAGAGAAGCTATACTGCATGGTAAGAGTCTTGAGACCATTGGGTTGGAAAAGTCACATTTGGGAAACCCTTAAAGGAAACACAGTTTCAGCTGAATACTGACTATTCAAAGGGTTTCAAACTTCTGGGGACGAGTATTTCAAAGTGGACACAGACCCCTGCAGAGGTTAAACCCCTCCAGCTGGTTGTCCTCTTTCTGGGACCACAGTCTTCATCTCTGGCAATAGGAAATATGCTAAATGCAGAGAGCCTTATTTAGGTGATCAGCAAAGCAATGTTTGGACAGACAGGATAACCTTGCTCCTGGTTTGTCAAGTTCATACCTTGTGTGGAACATTTATCACCCCTCTTCCCTCTTGGAATAGGGGGAAGGGAACAGTAGGAGGGAAAAGAAAATGGAAGGCAAGGGAGGGGGGACCCAGACAAGGGAGGGGGCTTGTGGGGCATGTCTTTCCATCCTGAGTAATTTATTTTTCTTCTGAGAAACACTGAAACTTCCAGGTTGAAATTAATGGGACAAAACCACTTTCCATGTGCTCATAAGTGCAAAAGTGCAATAAATCAAAGATGTAGTCTAAAGGAGGAATCTTGCAGCCTAGAGAGAGAAAAAAAAAAACAGGCAGAAGAGCCTGTGTCTCCTCTGATGTGTAAGACAGTCTCCAAGTTTCTGTGATGCACTGATGGCATGCTTTGGGCTGCACAAGGAGCTTTCTTGGGCCAGTTGAATTTGTTGGTGGAGGAACCTGGTGTAGGAGCTTGTTCTCTGGGTCTGAAGCACAATGAGCAAGAAGTGGAGAGGGCCAGAGGGACAAGAAGGACCAAGAGGGAAAACTGGCAAAGGCTGATGACAGAATCACCTGTTAATCTATAATGGAGAGAAATCTCTGTTCTCATTGTGTGACCTCAAAACTCTAGGCCAACTCTCTGCTAACATCCCAATATCCTACAAGATTACATTTACTCAGCTCTTCTTGAAGGGGTACAGAGCTAACCTTAAGGCAGACGATGCACCATGAACTCTGTCTCTGACTTCCAAATTGTCCCTCTGTTGGTGATGAGGATGGAGAGTTGCATCAAGCTTAGGCTTTGTACCCTTCTGCAGGGAAGCATAACTCCATCCCACTCCACTGATAAGCCCAAGTCAGGGCACACATGATTTCATGCCACATGAAGATACAACATCTTTGACATCAGCAAAGCACTTCAGAGCATGTGGAATTGTAAGCTAAAGGATGTTGTTGTCACATAGCAACTAACATAAGGCATAAGTGTCTAGCTCTGGGGCTCCAAAAATAAGAAGGATGTGGAATTTTGGAGCAAGTCCAGAGGAGGCCATGGAGATGCTTTAAGAGTTGGAGCCCCTCTGCTCTGGAAACAGACTGGAACAGCTGAGGGTGTTCACCTGGAGAGGAGAAGGCTCCAGGGAGACCTTGGAGTTCCTTCCAGTGCCTAAAGGGGCTCTAAGAGCTGGAGAGGGACTTTGGACAAGGGGCTGGAGGGACAGGACAAAGGGGAATGGCTTCCCACTGATAGAGGGCAGGGTTAGATGGGATATTGGAATGAAATTCTTGGCTGTGAGGGTGTTGAGGCTGTGGCACAGGGTGCCCAGAGAAGCTGTGGCTGCCCCATCCCTGGAAGTGTTCAAGGCCAGGTAGGATTTGGCTTAGAGCAACCTGGTCTAGTGGAAAGGGGGGTTGGACTAGATGACTTTTAAAAGGCCCGTTCCAATTGAAAGCATTCTGTGACTCTATGGTATGTTTGAAAGGATTGCCGATGTCTTGAGGAATGGCTTCACTGTCAGTTTGGGGCTGGTTTCCTCTCCTGAAGGCTTCTGGGCAGAGTGGTTTGCTCTCTTGTGGTTACTGATCACCAAAAAAACTCCTGATCCAGGGCAGAGCTGACCCTTTTCATCTGTAGCATTCACACAAGAGCTTCTTCAGTGCCCACTATCCCAACAATGCTGACCTTGTTCTGACATCTCCACTAACAATTTCTTATTTATTTATTTATTTATTTAATTTTTTTTAAACAAGAGAACTCGTTTCTCAAGTACTTACTGGGGTTTTCATTAGAAGAACTTGCAGTGCCATGTGGAAAATGGGCCATTTGAACTCTTGGAAAATGGAAGCATCTAGAACATGTTTTTGTGGAAATAATTATCCTTTTTCAAACATCACCTCCCACACATTATTAAATAATTAATATTATTTGTTATTATTTCTTGTTACTCCATGCTATTAATAATAATTGCTGATTGCTAATGATAACTAGTATTTATTATTGCTGGGGTAACACCTGGAAACTTTGGCGCTGCTCTGGCCTACATCATGCTAGAAGTTATGCAAATATACTGGAGAAATCCAGTCTTGACTTTCTTTTCTGTCTCTCAAGTTTTCCTGGGCTTGGGCCCAGCAAGCATATTATCCATGCCTGATTTGCTGACAGCTGTAGAGAGCACAATGAGTCAGTTCCCTACTTGAGATGAACCACTGGCCAATTAAACTTTTACTGCAAATCTCTGGGCATAGGAAAGGAAATGTTTACGAGCCAATGTTAAGAGTGGTACAGCTAAAGGGAAACAAAAGCCTTCCACAATTGTAATGGGGGAAAATGAGGACCCAATCTCATTAATAAACAAAGAGCAGGATGTAATTAATAAATGCTTCTAAACCTGCCAGAATATGGCAGGTTTAGAGGCATTTATTTCTAAATGTGTCATTTCTAAATATGTCATTAGGAAGAGATATAAAGAGAAAAATTAGGCTGATAAAGATAGGCTTGGAAACTTTGAAAGTATACAAAATGTAGTAGCTGGCTAACATTTATCCTGCTTGTTAAAGGCATTTAACGAAAGAGTTAAGGAATTACTGTGGAGCATGTGGAAGTGTGGCCATGGGATATAAAAGCAAATGCTTCTAGTTTGCTTTTATATGGCAGATGTTGTCTGCTGTGCTTATCATGGTGCAAATATAGCAGAGGGACATGGCCCCTCGTCAGAGGGAAGCACACCAGTGGATCTGGTCTGTGACACCATCCCAGGGGGAAATTTGTAACATGCAGGAAAAAAAGAAATATTTCTGTATCTTCCAGGATTTGGGGAATAAAAAGTTCTGCTACAAAACCATACTGAGCAGATTAGTAGTGGAGAAAAATGGTACACAGAAAACAAGTATATTATGGTTTAACACTACTTGTAACTACTGATAGGTCAATCACTTAACAACTTTTTCACACTCACTTTAGGTGCCTTGAGGTGCAACCTAGGAGGGGTGTTGTCCTAGTTTAGGACAAAT
>VXAX01004379.1:1358-49781 GCA_013399835.1 Leptocoma aspasia
GGGGCAGGCTTCCGGGGATTGACATTTAACTTCTCGGGGCTAAAGGCGGGAAAATGAGGACTAAGGGCGGGAAACTGTGGAAGAAGAAGGGACAAAATGGAGGATAGAGAACTCAAAATGCAACACCACAGGGGAGGTGATTCTGCCCCCAATTTGCTCTACTGAGCCCTCACGTGGAGTGCTGTGTCCAGTGCTGGAATTCTCACCAGAAGAGAGATGTGGACCTGTCAGAGTAGGTCCAAAAAAAGGCTGTAAAACTGATCAGAGTGTTGGAATACCTATTCTGTGAAAAAAGGCTGAGGGAGTTGTGGTTGTTCACACTGGAGAAGTCTTCATGGACATCTTATTGCAGCCTTTCAATATGTAAAGGGAGATTTTAAAGAAGATAGAGAGAGAGTACAGGCCCTGGCAAGGACAAGGGGCAACATTTTAAGACTGAAAAATAGTAGCTTTAGACTGGACATAAAGAGAATTTTTTTTTATTATAAGGGTAGTGAAACACTGCATCAGATTGCTCAGAGATGTTGTTGATGCATCATTGAAAGTGTTCAAGATCAGGTTGATTGGGTCTTTGAAAAACGTCATCTATTGAATGACCCATGAGAGGGTTCGGGACTAGATGATCTTAATAGATCCTTTCCAACCCAAACAATTCAGTGATTCCATGATGATTCAATGCTATGATTCTATGTTACACAAAGAACACTGAAATTATTTTCATAACTGTTCCATGAATCATCCCAATAGATGTGACAAAGACGCACAAAAGAAAAACAAATCAAAACAAACAAGGAAATCACTATATTCGTATTTCATCCTGTTCATTGTACTTACATGGTAGCTGATTTTATTCAAGTGAAGCAAGAGCACTGCCTTCTCATTAAACTTTTGAATTCCATCTGGGAAGAAGCCTTCCACCACCAAAGATTAATGTTGTGCAGAAGTAGACTTGGTTTTGACCATTTCTTTTCCCCCATGGCTCTTTGTAGAATCACAGCCAGTTTATCCAACTCCTTGAGTTTATGAAACACGTTGTTGACTGTGATATGCTCAAAGTAAAACTTAGAAAGAATTAAAAACTAAATTTTTCATCTACTAGTGCATAGATTACCCAAATCTTAAATACATTAAACTAAATGATATATGATTTGTACTCAAAAATTCAGCAAATAATGCAATTATCACAGGATCACATGACAATTCAGGCTGGCAGGGACCTGGAGAGGTCTCCAGCCCCAGACTGTGCCCAGAGCAGTCTCAAATATAAATTTAGGTGGGGCTGCTCAGATTAAACGCACTCAGGATATGAAAGTTCCCAGGTCAAATGTGGACTAATGTCACTGGGCTCTGCTTTACCTCTGGACTGTCTGCACTGGGGAAAGGCTTCTTCTTATTGCAACCCTAAGAATTTCATGTTTTAACTTGTGCCATGTTTCAACATCTTGCCCTCTCATCATGTATTGCTGTGAAGAGCTTTGCCTTTGTCTACTCCCTCTCCTCCCATCCCTTCTGGTCAGTGCCAGGGACGCTCCCAAGGACATCCCTTCTCCTGTTTGAGCCAGCCCTGGTGCATTGGCCTCTTCACAAAGGATAAGGGCTTCAACATTACCTTCTCAGTGGCCCGCCCTGAACCTAGCCCAGATTCCCAGCGCTTACAAGTACAGTATACCTTCTGTTGTCTTCTTTATGCCTTGAATTCTTCAGGCTTTCTTCAGCAAACCAATCTATTTGTTAAGTCAAATTGTTTTTTGGAACAGAAAAAAAAGTCAAGCAGACTTTTCGCTTTTAAGCCCATTGATCACAAGGCTATGGTTGAGAAAGTGCCCAGAACAGACAACATGCTACCCAAAGAAGCAAAAAAACTACCTCTGCAAAAGTTTACTTAAGCCCTGCTCTAGGTGATTCATTGTGCTCTGCCTGGTACTGCTCAAAGTTATATTAAAGTAAATGTGTGCAAGATGTAAAAGAAAGGCCTAAGATCTTTAAAAAGTGAGTGTAAGGCCCCAATCAACTCGCTTAGTAAGAATTTTGGAAGGGCTTACAGGTGGTTCATGGACTCTAAGTTGGACACATAGGAGAAATATCAACAAGATATTCTCAAGAGATCAAAACCAACTTTACTAGTAAACATTAGAAAATCAGGGAACTATGGCAAAAGGCTTAGTGCAACATCCCATCAACATAAAACACTTCTCACAGCATTAACTTGGGTCATTCAACTTAGGAAACTTTAAACCCATATGATGGTAAGTTACCCAAAATATTCCAAGAAGAAGGAATTAGAAAGAAAAGAAAGAGAGAAAGACAAGATACAGAAAAGCACACATACAGCTACCAACTTCTGGGTTCCAGTGGCATTCAGAGAGAAACCCCAAGAGGAAGGTAGGGTCAAAAAAGTGTAACAGCCTGCTGCTTGCCTTTAAATTGCCCTCAGCCTTCATGGCCTGCCCCCAGGTGGGACTTCCAGTCCTTTGGCCCCTCAGAAGCTGGGCTAGGGAAGAGTAGAGCCCTGCCTCCAGTGTGCCAGTGATTGGCAGGCACTGGAGGGCTGGGATACAGGCTCTAGGGCTGGGGGGCATGTGAGACAGTTCACTGTCTTGCCAGGGCAAGACCTTATCTGCCCCTCTCCCCCACAAAAATGTCTTGAGACATCAATCCAGTCTCTGACAGTGAGACATCATGAGTGTTCTTTCTACACAGGGCTACAAGAAAACAGTTTCAGTGGTCAAAATTATTAGGGATGAAATGGAATATTTAGTTTGCTCTGAAACTAAGTCAGTCTCTTATGGATGCATATTTAGAAACAGTTCTTTAAAAATTAAATGTAAAATTAAAGCAAAAAAAAGTGATTTGCATGAAACATCTAGAGTTTTCAATTGATTAATTTTTTGTTTTTAATGAAAGTTATGTGTCTGAACAAGCATTTGCAGCCCTAATGTGCTTGTCATAGAGTTAACATTGTAGCATTTTTCCTTGCCTTTACCAGGAACAGTGTGGCTGGAGACACCAGGAAAGTACAGGCACAGGTTACGTCAATGCCTTGAGAACAGTATCCAGTTCTGGGCTCCTCAACTTGGGAAGGATGTTGAGATGCTTGAACATCTCTAAGTTCTGTAGTCCAGAGAAGGGCAACAAGGCTGGAGCACAAGTCCTGTGAGGAGTGGCAGAGGGAGCAGGGGTGTTTAGCCTGGAGAGGAGGAGGCTCAGGGGAGACTTTGTCACTCTCTGTGACTGCCTGAAAGGAAAGTGCAGACAGGCAGGGGTCGGTCTCTTCTCACAGGCAACAGGTAGTAACAGGATAAGAGGACACAGTTTTAGGCTGCACCAGAGGAAGCTTCGGGTGAACGTTAGGAAGAAGTTGTTCACAGAAAGTGTCATTGGGGATTGGAAGGTGGTCCCATGAGGTGTTTAAGAAAAAAACTGGATGTGGCACTTTAGTGCTGTGGCGCAGTTGATAAGGTGGCATTCCTTCATAGGTTTGACTAAATGGTCACGAAGGTCTTTCCCAGCTTAGTTGATTCTGTGATTCTGTAAATGCAAGCTCTGATTTATATGATTTTTCTGTTGTAAAATGTCGTTTAATTGTAAGATTCCTTATATTCCAAAACAGTCACAGGATTTAATTTGAATGCAGTATCAATAAAAGGTCTGATAGAAAGTCAGACTTTCTCTGACAGCAATTTAAAGGTTTGTTCTCTCCCACAGAAATGCTACAGTTCAGGATTCTTGGATAGGAAAGCAGTTCAGTATATTTTTAAGCATGAAAGTATTCCCAGTCACTTCAAGATGAGTGTTATTTTGTCCCTCAAGGACACACAGGGACTTAAATAACTTTACTGATTTAGAATCTAAACTTTTCCTATGAGATACTAAAGCCCACAAAATTTTCTTATGTGCAGAATATCATCTAAAGTATTGCAGAGAGAAGCTGGTAAAAAAGAGGTCATAAATCTCCAAATAGCTTCTTTTGTAAGAATACTAAATTGCAGTGTAGCACTTTGAAGACATTAGGTTTACTGTAAGTAAACACACCTGCTTCAGTATTAATTTATTACTCTTTTAGTCAGAAAGAGACTCAGAAGAGTGAGGCACACTGTTAGGCATAATAAACACAGGGTCTAACAACCTAGATATTTGAAGAAAAGCTAATTACATATCTGTTACAGAAATTACATATCAGGTTTTACTTTAAATTATATTAAACCAAACTATAACCACAATTTCAAGGACTAGAGACAAACCAGACTTTTTAATAATTTTATAATATTTCTTCTTATTAAATGAAGTTGAAGATAGCTGTCCCCTTTGTTTCTGTCTTCTCTCGGTCTTTGAGGTATTATTTATATGGAGGTAATCACATTATGCTAAATTATACAGATTCTTGTGCAATGTCTCTTGAATTACATGTTGTGTGTTTATGACTTTTAATAAATAATTTATATTCTATCCATTCATCCACAAACTTTCTTGCTATATTATTATTAAAGGAGGGGATGGAGGAGGTGAAACTGCCTTTAAATTTTTATTTTGAGGAGAAAAATCCCCATTTTTAGAAAAAAGTGCAAAGTTGTGTGGAAGAATAAGTGAATAGGCATGAGAAATACTAAATAACTCACTGTTTCCTCTGGATCCTTTTTTTTTATTATTTTGCATTTATTGAGGTACAGAATACAGAGAAGGCACATAAGACATGATCACTGTTTGATTTCCTTTGACAGAGAAGTTTACTGCTCTCTCCATTCCAGTGCATATCAGGTGTTCTGAGTGTATGTACTGCTCTCTAAATTCCAGTGCATATCAGGTGTTTTGAGTGTATGTGTCATCCTCAAACAGATACACTTCTTCAGTGTGATTCTTAAATCAGAAAGAAATATGTGGGCACACATGTATACCTCTGTATCTTCGATCTAATCACTATGGAGACTAGATTGACATCTTAATAGACTGCAAAGATGACAATTACAGTGATTGTTGAAGCAAACCATTGATTGTTCCTGGTTTACAGGGTGGAAACTTGTTCAAATGGAAGCAGTTTAATAGAAGAAACAGAACACAGAGGAGAGGAATAGACAGTAATATAGTGCATGAATTGCAAGCAATAAGCTGAACTTGAGATAGAGATCATGTGTTGCAAGACCTTGAGGACAAAATTGAACTTCTGAAGTTAATATATATGTGCACACAGACTGAAACGATACTTACCTAAATAGAAACATTGCAAGGACAGAAATGAAGAGGGTAATAGCAAGCTTGAAAAAAACAGAGAGGTTTCAGAACTCAAGAAATAATTCCAAATTTCTTTATACAAAGCAGCTAGTATGCAAACATACAGGTTTATCTGAGTATGTATATTTTTTTGTGGATTCAACGTGCAGTGACAAATACCTTCAAAGAAAATGTGTCCCACACACCCTCTTAGAGTTTTTCTCAGTCTAACGTTTTTCAATGCATTCCACCACTTTCTCTTCATCCTTCCAAAACTTTTTGAGCCCACTCCTTCCAAGCTTGGAAGGGGCACATTTATGTTTCTGCAGCAATCTCTCCATGGCAAGCCTGCTGACTACAATAATTGTCTACCACATGTAAAGGGAGATTTTCCCAAACCCTTTGTGTTTGGTTAGTCTATCAGTGCCCCAGGTTAGAGGAGACCTTTGTGCCCGACCAACCTGTCACTGTTCCATTATGGGGACCCTTCACTCAACAGTCTGCTGGATTTGAGGGCAGTTTGACTAGCACTTTCAGGGTCACATGCAAACAGAAAAACCCACTTCCAGGTCCCCACACCTTTAATTTTCAGTGCCTCAGGAAAAATCTGACACACACTAACAGCATGAGAGAGTCTGCTTTCTGGACTGCAACAACTAACTATTACCAACTCGCAGCAGCTGTCAGTGCCCTTGAAGGATTCACATGTAACAAGTTTATGGAATAACACTTTATTTATATAACAGAAAATTATGACAGATTAAGGTTTAAAGATTGCCAGTCATAGTATCTGGTTGCAATAATGTGATCAAAGCAATATACTTACAAAGGCATAATCCTTAACAAAAGCTGTCTCAAAATGATCGTTTCACCCTGCATAGAGTATTTTGGGTTCTTACCCAATAATTGTCGCTGTGGGGGAGAAGACAGGTTCAGCCTGTTAACTGAAATCAATGAAGTCTTCTCTATATTCTTCCCCTTTTTAACTTTTAGATTAATTTTTTTGTTTAGGTGGAGTTTAAATTATTCTAGTAATGCATCACATTCAGTGGGGGGTAGTTGTACCTTGGAGATTGGAAAAGTCAGTATTACACTAGAGATAACCTTTGGGGATGGAGGTGAGCATCTGTGATCTTAGCATGGTTGCTGGTTCAACAGCAAGAAATCTTTTTTTCTCCCTCTGTTGACAGCTGCTATGTGGTTATCAGTTACAAGGTACCACCATGTTTCCCCTTTTGCAAGGATTTTAACAGAGACTGGCCATGATGTCTCCACTCCACCCTTCATTTAGACCCCCTTAGCATGTGTGGAAAGTTGGGCATGCTGACCACATTCCATTCAGGGAGTAACAACCTCATTTTCTCCCTATATTTTTCTATATTGTTATAATTGTGTCTGTAACTGTCCACACCCCTCCTTGCTCTCCTTCCTCCATTTTCATCCCCTCATAACATGTGTGCTGACTGCAATTTTACCTCCCCTCTTTTCCACACAGGTGGTCACATTAATTATTTGCACTTCTTTCCATTCCAGTAGGCAACTTTCTTTTCCATCATCTTTCTTTTCTCTGTAAATAAAATAAATACTACCCCTCCCCATTCCAGCCCCCAACCCCCCCAAAAAGTAAACAAAAACCAAAACCCCACCAAACCAAAAACTAACCAACCAGCCAAGCAGAAAAACAAAACCCAAACAAAAACCCCAGAAAACAACCAACCCAACACCCCCAAATAAACAAACAAAATGCCCCATCAAAAAAACCAGAGCAAACTCCTTGCTTCTAGATACAATCCTTTACAAAAACACAGGAGAAATTGGAATTAATGCTATTCTTACACACATATGAGTTCAATGAACGTTCTTTCCTTATTACATATGGACTTAAGTATACTTCTTTTAACATCTAGTCTTTTTAACATCTAAGTATACTTCTTTTAACATCTAGTATTATCTGAAATCTGTTTCTAAGACAAATAAGCAAAGAAACAAACAAACAAATAAAAACCCACAATCAGTTTCACTAAAATGTGTGCATACAGTTTTACCCAGTAGCAGTTTAAAAAGTAAGGTGCAATGTATTTTTTGCAGTCATTACACTGACAGGGAGAGCAAGAGCCCTGAGGTCTTGCAGGAATCTATTGTTTACAGTGTGTATCTGTGCAACACCACTGCCAAATCATTAAACCACCTTCAAACAGAAGTCCTAGCTGAGACAGGTGTTAGCACAGTGGGCACTGAGGAGGATAGAAGTGGTGTTGGATGCTGTAAAAGACAAATATTTTACAACTCAAATTATGAGTGGACTACTACAGATCTTGCTACAGCTGAGCAGGGCTGATGCCAGCCATTGATTTAATGTTTGCACACACCAACCCTCACTAATTCAAAGAGGCAAGGTCATTTTAATTCTGTCTGGTGGTTTTTTTTTTTTTTTTTATTATAGCAGCAAGTGCTCCCAGAAAGTCTGCAAAAATGTTGAGTATTGTGTTTATATTTTAGCTTATCTGCCACAATTAAAAGACAGATTTCCTAGTAGGACAGGTATTACACAAGAGTCCTTTGACTTACAAAGCCTTTGATATAATCACAAAATTGTTTAAGTGAGGATTTGTCCAATACACTGTAAAAATAGATTAGTTTATTAATTTGATTTCCAAAAAAGAAGAGGCTAATAATACTGACAGATCTCAGGTTTCACTGTGTGTCACTGTGGTTTTTTGCATGTGATTTTAACAGAGGTAGGATCTAACCCGAAGAAATTTCACCTTTTAGAGGAAATTAGTGCCCCTGTAGGGTAGTAGGTAGAGGTGTATGTCATGAAGTGTTAGAGAGAAGAAAATATATCTCCCCTTCCCTCCATAGAATTGTCAAAAGGACCTATCACCCTAATTCAGGAGTTTACTTATTTTGAGTGTCACCAGAACCTAGTCATAAGGGTGTTTTAGCTAAATATTTGTTTTATCTGAAATGAAAACCATGTCTCTGTAGAAAGGGATCTGAACAATTTTTGTGGGATCTTTTTTTATTATTCAAGCTGGAAAATATAAGTTTTGTATGTTGAGCTTGACAGATCATAATACACAGACTGCTTCTGATATATTAATGCAGGCCAGAAACAGTAGTTAACATGACAACAGCAAGCAATATTAATGTTGTGTGCACAGAAACTTAAATTTTAAAGAGGTATCTCAGAAGTGGAGTTTAAAAAGACATTTGAGAAAAGAGCCTGTTAAAATAATCTGATTAAAAGACTCTCTACGATGATGTTGTAGATCACACTAGGTAAGCAGGTAACATTAAGACAGAGATAAACCTAACTTTTCTCAAGAAAGGAGGCATACAGAACCCCCTCCCCAAAACCCAATTCAGTTTTCAAAATTAATTTGTGAAACTTGAAGTTAGAATACCATGCACTCACCCAGACTTGAAAATTGTTACAATGGGAATTCTTTATCAGAATTTTGATGGAAGCATCTGTAAATTTCATCACTCCCACTGTCACAGGAAAGTCAATAGTAATTTACCAAGAATTTCAGCAATTTTAAAACCAAACAGAAAAGACTTCTGCAAAATTTTCTACAATTAATATACATTTGATATTGATCTATAGAACTTTTCCAGTAAAGGATTTTTACAATATATCTTCTGCCTCGTGCAAACTTTTTAGTTCCTGTCATATAGAGCAAATGGTCTGTCTGTCTTATATTTCTGCAGTCTAACACACCTAGACTTCAGTCTCAACAGGATGCCAGTATGGTGAAAAAATTACTATAAGAATGATAAATGGTGGAAGCTGCAATAAGTTAGTGAAAAGTGAGAAGAAAAAAAAAGGTTTTTTTGTTTTTTTTTTGGTTTGGCTTTTTTTACATGAAAACTACTGGCACCTATCTTCATGATTTCAAGGTACTTCTGTAAGAGTTTGATACAAATGACATGCACATCAAGTACAATTAGGAAACACATTGGCAGCTACTCGGTGAACCAATTTCACATAGTAAATTCTTTCTTTCTTCTTAAAAATTTAAAATGGAATAGAATTGACTATTTTACAAGGATGTTTATCACCTTATATGAATAGAGTTGACTATGCCTGAGTTTATATATATATTCACCTTTATTCTTATTTTACTTCATTCAGTATTTTCCAATCTACTCACATTCCACCATCCTTTCAAATTTCAGCATATTTGAAACACTTTCCTGCATGTTACCTGTACTTTTAGGAAATTTAGGAAATTTATTCTTTATTATTCAGCTTGTTGATGAAATACCAAGTCTTATTAGGCATATGGAAGATCAAATTTCTTCTTTGACATCAAACCACCTAATATGATTCTCCTGTATTATCCCTTTCAATACATTTCACAGTTGTTACATGAAGGTCATATTTTTCTTTGTTATGGCATAGTGTAAGAATGACTAGCAAACAATAAAAACACCAAGTTGAGTGGTGAAGTTGTCCCACCTGAAGGATGCAACACAATCCAGAGAGACCCCGACAAACTTGAGAAGTGGGCCCATGGGAATCTCAGGAGGTTTACCAAGACCAAGTGCAAGGTGCTGCACCTGGTTACAGGGCAACCCCCAGTACCAACACAGGATGGGAGATGAACCGATCAGGGCAGCCCTGCTGGGAAGGACTCACAGATGCTGGTGGGTGAGAGGCTGGACATGACCCAGCCACGGGCACTCACAGCCCAGAAAGCCAAACATGTCCTGGGCTGCATCCAAAGCAGTGTGGGCAGCAGGGGAGGGAGGGGATTCTCCCCCTCTGCTCTGCTGAGACCCCACCTGCAGTGCTGCATCCAGCTCTGGGGTCCCAGCACAGGGAGCTTTTGGAGAGAGTGCAGAGGAGGCCATCAAAATGATTAGAGAGATGGAGCACCTCTCCTCTGAGAAAAGGTTAAGGGAACTGAGATTGTTCAGCCTGGAAAAGAGAAGGCTTTGGAGTAACCTAATTGTCATCTTCCAGCACCTAAAGGGAACCTACAAGAAAGGTGCAGAGAGGCTTTTTACAAGAGCATGTAGTGACAGGACAAAGGGGAATGGGTTTAAAATGAGCATAGTTTAAATTAGATGTTTGTAAAAAAATTGTACAGTGGTAAGGCACTGGAACAGATTGCCCAGAGAAGCTATGAATGCCCCATCCTTGGATATGTTCAAGCCAGGCTGGGTGGGGCACTGAGCAGCCTGGTCTAGTGGAAGGTGTCCCTGCCCAAAGAAATGAAATTATCTTTAAACACTCAGCCAAAACCATTCTGTCAGTCTATGATTGTATGATTGTATGATTCTATTCTGTGACATGTAACATCCACTGTTTCTATTTAGTCTAGAAGGGCTGAAAGTTTGTTAATTCAGTTTTAATCCACCATGTCTGTTTTTAAGTAATCTAAGTTTTTACTATGCATTATATGTTGTCTTCTAATTATTTACAAATAGTTCAAAATTTTGGCCTAATTTTTTCGAGAAAAAAAAAAAACTTTGGTAAAATAAGCTGTAACACTAATGTTGTTCCTTTTGAGAAAGAATCATGAAATGTAATTTTAAAATAAATTAAACCTTGCTGGACCCAGTATTGAACCTTTTGGGACACCACTGGTGAGAGGCCTCCAATTAGACCCTGTGCCACTGATTATTACCCTCTGGGATCTGCTGTTAAACCAATTCTCAAATCATCCACTCATCCAATCCACATTTCCTGGGTTTACCTATGAAAATGTTGTGAGAATTGCAGAATCATAGGTTGTAAAAGACATCCAAAATCACTGTGTCTTTGACTGAATACCACCATGTTACCTGAACCATAGCACTGAGTGCCATGTCTAATAATTTCTTGAACACTTCCAGGAATGGTGATGTCACCACCTCTCCTGTTTCAATGCTTAATCACTCTTTAAGTGAAGAAATCCTTCCTGATGTCCAACCTGGACGTCCCCTGGCTCAGCCATTTATTTCCTCTTTTTCTGTCACTGGTTACTTGGGAGGAGAGGTTGACCCCCCACCTACTACAACCTCCTTTCAGGCAGTTTTAAAGGGTGATAAGATATCCCCTGAAACTCCTTTTCTCCAGGCTAAAAAAGCCCAGCTCCCTCAACTACCCTTTAAACCCTTCAGCAGCTTTATTGCCCTTCTCTGGATGCACTCCAGCACTTCAATGTCTTTCTTTAGGGACCTAAAACTGGAGAGACAGCCTCACCAGTGCTGAGTACAGAGGGAAAATCACTTCTGTAGCTCTGCTGGCTGCACTATTGCTGATGCAAGCCACAGTGCCATTGGTCTTTATGGCCACATGGGCATGCTTTGGCTCATGTTTATATAGCTGCAAACCAGCACGCCCAGTCCTTCTCTGCTGAGCAGCTTTCCAGCCACTCTGCTCCAAGCACTTCCTAGGGCGGTTGTCACCCAAGGGCAGCACCCAGCACATGGCTATATTGAACCTTGTACTTTCGGCTACCAATTCAGCCTGTCCAGATCCCTTTGTAGAGCCCTCTTATCCTCCAGCAGATCAACACTGCCCCAATTTAGTGTCATCTGTGCACTCGCTGAGTGTGATTCTCTTGTCCAGATCATCCATAAAGATACTACACAGGACTGGCTCCAGTATCCCAGTATTGGGCCTTAAGGAACACCACTCGTGACCAGCCAACAGCTGGATGTAACTCCGTTCATGCCCACTCTCTGGGCCTGCCCAGCTGGACACCTAGCAAAGTGTGCACCTGCCCAAGCTGTGGGCTGCCACCTTCACCAGGAAAATACTGTGGGAGACAGTGTCAAAGTCTTTGCTGTAGTCCAGCTGGTTACATCTACATCCTTTCCCTCCTCCACTAGGCAGGTTATCTAATCATAAAAGGAGATCAGAGTGGTCAAGCATAGAGAGACAATGTCAAAAGCCTTGCTGAAAATTGAAGTAGACAATGTTCACTCATCTCCCTGTCATTAGCAGAAGGACTGCATAGGCACTAAAAAATTTAATATAGGTCCTGCTAGCACACACAAAGAGCTGCATTAGAAGGCACAACTATTCTTATCAATGCTTCTTCTGTAACAGTATTCTTTTATTCTCTGTAAACATCACATCTTCACATCTGGGAAAACAGCAATTCTTTGATTAGATGTTTTGATTTGATTTTGGACAGGAATACATTTTTGGCTTTGTATAGAAAGTATGTTTCTTAGATCTTCAAACTGAAAGGGGGCAGTCCAACAAATCAGTGGAGAATGAAGGTAAAAAGATTTATTTTTAAATTGTTGAGAAATTGAATACTTGTATTTTTTATGAGCAGACTTCTGCAAAAGACTATTTTGAGCTTTAGGCTATGGTAATCAAAGGCCAAGATATGTGTGTTCATATGGTATTTCTTTATTGATTAACATTTTAAAACATTTCCAGTTCTTCTGGTTCTACAAATATATTTATAGAATAATTTGTTATTAGTAATATTAATCACACATATTGCATTTTACATGTTGGCATTTCAGATTTTATCCTTATGTTATTAAGCTACTGTTCCTGATTGATAAAACTGTACTGGAGGTGTCACTATGCTGACAGAAGCAGATTTTGGACAGCAGAAATGAATTAATATCCCTCCATAAATACCTGGTAGGTCATGTGAGACATGAAAAATAGCTTAGGATAGATAGTGATCTATTGAAGAAACTCTGTTTATATCCTCAACATTTAGAATTATCTGGTTTAAGTATTAATGTTCAATTTTACACAGAGTAATACTCTATCAACAATAACTGGTAGTTAACCATCTTCTGCAGTAACCTGCAACCCAATCTTCTACTTGAAGGTATATTTTTTTCTTTCTGCTACACTTTGTAGCAGCAACAGACAACAATAGACAAAACATTTCTTCATCAGTACATTGTGTCACTTAACATTTATAAATGCTATTTCTTACTGGCTACTTAATGTTAGGATAGGCAACATGGTACTTACAGGATGGAGAGAATTACAGCAATGAGACCAAGTAATCTTATTACCTTTTCATCTCAATAAACTTCCTGTGAAACACAGAACCTGATTCCCATTTGATAAACTTCCACTGAATCTGTCAGAAACATGCATTACTTGAAAATTTGAGTGTTCTGAAAAGATCTATTAAAAATCACAGAATATCTGGGGTTGGAAAGGACTTCTGGAAACATCTAGTCCAATGTGCTCTACTGATTCAGGTCCACCAGAGCAGACTGCACAAGATCATATCTAGATGGGTTATGAATATCTCACAGGCAGAGACTCCACATCATATATGGGTAGCTTGTTCGAGTGCTTGATCACCTTCAAAAAAACCAGAAGTTTTTAGTCATATTTATTAGATGAAACTTCCTGTATCTCAGTTTGTGTCCTTGTCCCTTGTCCTGCCACTGGGCACCACTGAATATAGTCTGCTCCCATCTTCTTGACATTGTCCTAAAGATAATTTTACACATTGATAAGATCCCTGTTCAGTCACCTCTTCTCAAGGCTGAACTGGCCCAGCTCCCTCAGCCACTCCTCATAAGACATGATGCTCCAGTCCCCCAATAATCTTTGTAGCTCTCCACTGAACCCTTTCCAGTAGTTCCTTGTCTTTCTTGAACTGGACAGCCCAGAACTGGATAGAGTATTCCAGGCAAAGGCTCAGAGTAAATTGTGAAGTGCAGAGCAGAGGGGCAGGATCTCCTCCCTCAACCTGCAGGCAATGGTCTTCCCAATGCACCCCAGGACACCACTGGCCTTCTTGGCCACAAGGCCACACTGCTGGCTCACTGACAGCTTGTTGTTCACCAGGGTCCCCAGGTCTTTTCCCACTGCTCTCCTTCCCAGCAGGTCAGCCGCTGTGCTGCTGTGTGGGTTATCCTTCCCCAGGTGCAGAACCTGGGTGCCCTTGGCTTTGTCAAAATTCATTAGTTTCTCTCTGCCGAGCTCTCCATCCAGTCCAGGACTCTCTGAATGGCAGCACAGCTCCCTGGGGTATCAGCAATTTCTCCCAGTTTTGTGTCATCTGCAAACTTGCTGAGGGCAACTCTGTCCCTTCATCCAGGTCATTGATAAATGAGCCGAACAAGACTGTACCCAGAACTGACCCCTGGGAGCACTGCTATGGGCCTCCAGCCAGACTCCACAGCTGCCTCTGAGCTCTGCCGTTCAGCCAGATCCCCTCACTGCCCATTCATCTAACCCACACTTGCTGAGCTTACCTGTGAGTTTGTTATGGAAGACAGGGTCAAAAGCTTTGTTGAAGTCAAGGTCGACAGCATCCACTCCCCTCTCCTCATCTACCCTGACAGCCATGACAACTATAGAAGGTAATCAGCTTGGTCAAGCATGAGTTCAAAATCATAATGTTCCACTTAAAAGCTAGTTATTTGTACAGATTGTAAACTAATACCTTTGACAATGTGAATACAGATTGTCTTCCTCATTGCCTTTGCTCTTTTGCTACGCTTAATATCTTAAAGACAGATACTTTCCATGGTTTTGTTTAATTCCTTCAGAATACTGTTGTGATTATGTATATTAGCATAATTATCTAGAGCCTTGTAATAAAATCAATAAAAACATTGTGAAAAATGAGAAAAGGATAGGCAGACTAATGCTGTCATTCCACTAGCAAAGCCCAAACCACAGAAATGAGAACAGTTGCTATTATGAAATGTTCTTTTAATATATTTATCCTACGTGTTTCTAAATAATTAAGCCAGTTACTTCAAATAATAATGGCACTTGAAGAGTCTACTTTTTAAATTTATAATGATTAGGATTACAGAAGAAGAATACTGATGGTAATACCTTAAACAGTCCCATCAGCTTTGAGGAAAATATTGTATGTCAAAAAATATGAATACTTGTGTCTGTGGATTAGAACAATTTTCCTATTTTCTTTTTTCTCTTTTTCTTGGATTTTTTTTTCACTTTTTCTCTTTTTCTTCCTTCTTCCTTCTTTCTTCTTTCTTCTTTCTTCTTTCTTCTTTCTTCCTTCTTCCTTCTTCCTTTTTCCATATAAGAATAAGCTTTTGTGGAATTTGATTTTCTTTTGAGACCAGGTATGGGAGTGTTCACTTATGGGGAATAAACCCAAGAGTACAATGGAACTGATAAAGGAGCGTGATATCTTAGGCCTGATCGAGCAGAAACCATGGGAGAGACAAACAAGATAACTGCTTCTCGGGGTAGAAGTGACCAAGAGACATACTGTGAAACTTTGTAATACGATAATGATTACCAGGTGACAAATGTCATGAAGAATGTGTAACCAATGAGAAATTGTTACCAGAAATAGAACCCTATATAAGTGTCATACAAGTAAACCCTATATAAACACTCTGTATTCTCAGTAAAATCAGCTTCTGATCCAAGCTCAGATGTCCCCATCTCTCCATTGCCAATATTCATTAAATGACTGGATGTGTCACTTAGTTCTATGGTGTAGTTTACAAGGTAGTGACCAGTCAAAATTCAGCCTTCCTGACCTCAAAGGTTTTTTCCAACCTAAATGATTCTGTGACTGTGATTCTGTGATTCTTTGAAATGATACAAAGTATATCTTTTTGGATCTATTTGCAAAAATATCCTTTTAGATCCTTAACAAATTTTTTTCCTTTCCTGGAGATTTTAAGTATACTTTGAGGAGTATCTGTAACCAAATTCAAGACAAGCAAAATATCAAAAAAGAGCAAGGCACAGGTTGTGGTATTATTTGCGCTGCAGCATCTGTCCATCCCTAATGTAGAATGGAAACCGCACGTTGTGCTCAAAGGTGGTCTCTTTAACAAGATGCGTTTAATGCTCTTGAAAAAGTCTTTCTTGTGTTTGTGTAAGTATATTTAACATTTTATCTACAGTATCTTTAAATGTCATTTGACTATGGCCTACAGGCATAGTATTCCACTGCTAAAAGGATATGGTAGAATTGAAAGTTTTCCTTCCTGGCAGGGCCCACTTGGTTCTATCATATAGATGAGCCATAGAGGAAAGAGTTTCATAAAGACGATAAAGGTGGTTTGGTCTATTTCAATTTCAAGGGTGTAATTTATTGTTCTCTTGTCCAGTTTAAGTCCTTGCTTTCCAAACATCATCAAATATGTATATTTTATTCTCACTATACTAAAAGCGTTTATTTGTTTCTTCTTTTTTTCTTGTTCATTATTATGTCAAGTAAATGGCATCAAATATTTCTGCAATCTCTACTTCAGCTTTGAAACTGCTCCTTTTACACACCTACATGAATATTCATATTATCACAAGCACATATTTATTACCACAGGTTCAGTGATCTGCACTGAAGAGAAGTTTGTGAAAAGCTTGAATGTGTGTAGACCTTTTTCACTGCTCTCAAGGTGCATAGTTTTATGAAAAAAAGCTTTGATATCTTGTCCTTAAATGTAGTCATACAAATAAGATGAGTCAGGATGTGAGTTTTCCCAGTTCCACATTTTCACAAAGTTTAAGTACTGTACATCATGCATTAACTTCAGCAGCACAGTGAGATCCTCTGTTATAGCTTTGGAGGGTATAAAAGAACAACAATTAATTAAATTGCCGTAGGTTGCCAATGTCATGTGTCACCTGCAGAAACCAAATTTGCAAGGAATCTCATCAAGAAATAATTAACAAGTTAACAGATTCTACAGAATATCAACATCTCAAATCTTCTTGTTTCCACTGGGAATCAGAAATTGACCATTTATATACTTTCATCAGAAAACCTGGTCTTTACATTTTCTACTACTTAAGGCTTAATATGCTAAGAACTGCAGTGATGTGACTAACACCAATCCCTCTGGCACTATCTTTCATAACTATTATATCTCCGGGGTGCTGCAATCTCCATTAGCATGGAATTTTCTTGGCCTTTCTCCTTCATTCTCCACTGCATACATTAAATGTCTTGATTAAATTTGCAATACAAAAGCAAAACATTTACTCACAGATATGAAAATGGGCTAATCCATACTTAGGGATGGAGTATTGTTTTAGCACACTAGATTTTCCCTGTCACTGCCTTCAAAGCACTAGAAGGTATGTTCTTAGTTTCTGTACTAAAATACTGTGCACATATACCTTTAAATATGAGTACACTGATTGATGTAATTTATTAGTTTTTAAGTATGTCTTGTCACTCAATAAAATTATATGTATTTGCTCTGCAATATGCATAATTTTATGAAAGATTTTTAACAATAATGTTTTGAAGTGATTCGGGAAAAATATTCATACCTGGAGTTTACCTTTTGCTTGGGTGAATAAAAAATTTAAAGACACTTAACACTGAAAGATAATTACCTCACCTAGAGAAATCTTGATCTGACAGGCCTCTCTTTTAGCACCATGCATCGTATTCAAAATGAAATCTTTAGTTCAGCACCTACAATCAATCAATTAATGTAAATTATCTACAATACATTAGTAGTACCAACTTTCCAAGGGAACATATTTGCTTAGATTATTTTCCCAGAAGAAAATAAAGGAATTTGTGTTTATATGAAAAAAAAAAAGCCAGAATGGCTGGAGATAAATAAAGTTTAAAACTAATAAAAGCCTTCTAGAAAGAAGTCACCCTCCATTATGAAAGTTGTTTATTATTTATATTATTGCAGGGGTCTATTTACTTTTCTTGTTCCATTTTGTGGTATCTGTTCTCTCAGTTGTTACTGGATTAAAAATTTTACTGATACTTTGTGGTAAAGACAGATCAATTCTGTTTTGCAGAAGGAAAAACAAACTCACTCATTAAAAAATTAACTAGACCTCCTAGGATTTTCTTTCGGTTTCGTTTCAACATTTCAAGCATTTTCATCCAATGACTAGCCCATATAAAAAATGTAGGAAAGATTCAAACCATGGACTCCTTTCTTTTTTTTTTAATGGGGGGTAAAATTTGTCTTAGTCAAAAGAATACCCCATTTAAGAGCTTTGTTGATGTTTGTTTAGGAAATAATCACAGGGTTGTCCAGCTGTAGCAAAATGTATTTGGCACAAGCAAAGCAGGTGAACTGCAGAAATCAAAAAGTATTTTTAAGCTGGAAATGGAATTTCCCAGTTTTGAAGTCTGGGACATGCTGAAATTTTAGCTTAAGATTTTATTCATGATGGAAAAATCTAGATTTTACTGTAGAAAGGATAGAAATAACTCAGGTGACAGAACTTCTGAATTAGCCAATTGATACAATTCTGTTTATTAACTTTCCAGTTTATTTATTATTTTACTGCTTTGATATATATTCATATTTTCATATGAATAATTATAAGCATAATATTTCTATTTCTTCATACTTCTCAGCATCTAACATTCTTTCCAATGTTAATCTCTTACAGCAGTTTTAAGAGATTAATATTAAGAAAAGTGATTCATGTTTTATGAAAAACTCCTCTAAATGTAAATTAACTATATTCAGATTACAAGCCATTAGTATTAGTGAACTTTGCTCAAGAACCAGCAATTGCTAACATAAAATGGCTAAGGAAGTGCTCTGTTGTTACTTCAGTTAAATGTGTTTATAACTTATGCGCAATACTGTCCACATGAAAAGAAACCCCAGCTGTCTGAAATCTGACATGATTTATGGTGTGTTATTAATAATGAACTTTAACAAAGCAGGCAGGATGGCAAGGTACTGAAGGGAAGCTTCAGACTTTAACAAGTACTTAGGGCACCTGGAACACACAGGTTTAGAGTTTCATTCTGTGTTTTGAAAGCCTAGTGAAAGTTGCTTGTCCACACAGAAATACCTATGTATCTTTTTATTCGATCTGGAAAGTCAAAAGAAACCAGATGTGATATTAGTCACATCAGACTGAAAGAGCTGCTCACTGCAGAGACAGATGCTGCTTCAGTGAACGAGTTCAAGTAGTCCATTAAATGGCCATGCCTTATTCCTTGCATGAAAAACACAGATATGTTTCCAGGTTTTCATTTCCACCCTAAGACCTTACACATTTAAGACAGAAATAAATACTTGGCTATAATTGTCTCCCGATTGCTGGCAAACGCCTTTATTTCAAGGGAGGTGTGGTTGTATCTTGTGCTAAAAAAGAAGCAAAACTGATATTCATATATAATTGGACATAACTTAGTTGCTAAAATCAAGATTTCCAAATAAATTACTACCTCACAGCAGTACTCTGATAAAGAGCATTTGAAAACAAAAGGTCTTGTAATAACAGAAGACATTTTAAAATAGTTTTGAAATAAATAAAATACAGCAAAAAAAAAAAAATTATTTCATCAACATGCTGATGAAGTTTTTTATTGAAACTACATCCTGTTTTTGCAAATACAATTAAAGACAGCTAACAGTACAACTTTTAATTTAAAATCTTCATCTTACATAACACTCAGATATGAATTTTTGTCCCCCAAAAAACTATAAAAGCTTTCAATTTTAGCTGTATTTTCTTTTTTTTTAGTGATGATACTGGGAAAAAGAGAAGGAGAAAAAAAAAGTCTCAGAGAAACACTCCAATATAAAAGGTAGGTGAAATAAATTTGTTGAAAAATAATAAAAAGTGGGGTCAGTTTGTGTGAAAGCACATTGGTGCATCTTTTATCCACAGTACTTCCTACTTTTGCTATAAGAGCTGTTCAGACATTTCATCCTAACCAACAGTGGGATATTGATCTGAATAACAATATGAGCTCCCATAAATGAGAGGCTTATTGTGGAACCTATATTTCTGTGAGCATGGTGTTTTGGATTTTTTGTTTTCAAGGTTTTTTTATATGCTATCGTAAAATATGGAGTCAAGTGCTATTGCCTGTAACCCTTGCACTTGATATGCATACCATTAACTAAGGAGAAGGTTCTCTAAAAAGAAACATTATAGGATACAACCTACATATACCAGCAAGAAACTATGTCCTAGAAGTCTTCAAATCTGTGTGTGATCAAGCTCTTTGTGGCAGATGTTGAGCTTCCTGTTAACGTTCTTGTGTAGAAAAATAATCAGTTAATTTTCCCTTAAATGCTATAGTGTTCTTAGGCTAACTATTTTGTAAATTAAATCGTTATAAAAAAATTCCTTAATGGATTTCTTTGTCAATTATTTTTGTCAACTTTGGATGACTCATAATCCACGTGATGCATAGTTCTGAAAAATATTATAAAGTATGCCCCTAGATCACTATAATTGCACTGAAAATTGACTCTGCTGTGGCTTTCTATGCTATTACACTTATGATAGAGTAACTTACAACAATTTTATTCTAGGCAGACAACCTAGCAGGGAAAAAAAAGAGGAAAGAAGCATGTGGAAACAGACATACTCAAACAGGGACTGACTAATTCACCACGATTTGTAGGAAGAAATGGGTCAGAATCATGAGCAGGATGGAAGTCCGATGACTCTCGCTATCTCCCACTAGCCACGATGACATGATACCTCAACTTCTCAAGGCTGAAATAGTGCAGGCTGTCTGAGTGACATACTAGGACACTACTCTTTCACCTCCTATTATTTAATTTAAAATTGTTTATTGCAGTACACTGAAACCAGGAGATAAAGGTTTGTTCTTAAAATATTCTGAAATGTGTTTCGGGTGGTGTTAAGCTCACTTGTTTGTTAAGTTTCCTGAACAGGTGAGATCTATTGTGCTCCATACTTCTACAACAACTCTTAGTAATGTTACAAGGAAGTATTTAAGGTAATATAAATCAAAGTCTGGATTACTTTAGAAAAAGTGAATAATCATTAGTTTTGTTAATATTGAGTAAAGGGATAGAAAAAAAATTAGGCATGGAAGAGGAGAAAAGGCAAGGAAGGATAAGTACATGAGGAGGAAACAGAGACCTTAACGAAAACAAATTAAGAAGAAGAAAAAGCAACTTAGAGACAAATTATTCAAGAACCAATAAATAGAATGAACATTTAAAAAAGTGGTGTAAAAACTTGAGAACAAAGTTAAGGTTAATTCATATATGGTCATAAACTTTTCAACTTCCTGTTGCTAATAGCGTGGTAGAAATTTACTTTGCATTATATCTTTATTACATTATTTAATAATACTTACAGAATGCAAGTAATGTTTGCACATAGACAAAATGTAAGATATTTCTCATTCCCAACACTTTTTATTCAGCAGCTTTTTAGGAGCTGGCATCAGTGATATGTGCTTTTGTGTGATCTGGTTAAAAAACTTGCTTCCTGATAAAAGGATCATCAAAATTTCCCTTCAAACAAAGACTGCTAAGTAAATAGAAATAATTTTTTTATTTAAAGGTGGCCTTTGAGTTTTGGAGAAGAGAACATATGTTTTATAACATAATCCTACAGCAAACCAGCCTCATGATTTAAAAAAAAAACAAAACAGAAATCTTTCCCTTGAGAAGTCACAACTACTAAAGACATTCCTTTATTTTCTTCCTCCAAGTGTACCTCTATCCTAGTTGTTGGTAAATAACATTTACATATCTTTCTTTCCCTTAGTAGAGCCAGGCACAAAACAGAATGAGGGAAAACTTCCCTTGAGAGTATAGTCTAACAAAAGCCACTGTAGAGAAGTAGAACTGAGACCTTGTGAACTTTGTGCCACTTAGCAGTACTACAGATCATTTCTCTTCAGCTTTCTGATGGTGAGATCTCTGGCTTTACTAAATATGTTTAATAGGTGTGTCATTCTCAAACCATTGGAGCTCTAATAATTCTGAAATTTCCTGGAAAACAGCTGCAGTATCCTGAACGCAGTGTGACAGCAGATTTGTTTTCATGAAGTTTTATGAACAATGTGTTGTACAAGAAAAATATAGTTGAAACAGACAAAAAATTTTAAAGAAAAAGAAATTAAATAAAGGATGGTACTTTTAAGAACCTCTCAGCATCAATCCAGATGAAAAAAACGATGTTGCCTGTCATTCTTGTCTGCCAGCTCTAAACAGTTTTAAACACATTTGGAAGCATAAGCGTAAGACAGAACATCTGTCCAAGCTGCCCTCAAAACCCTGCCTGTTTCTTAGCAATTTCTCTACTGCTAAATAATTTTTCATCTTGACTCTGCTTTCTAGGAAGGCAGCCCTGGAACAGGATCTAACAAGCTCTTCCTTGTCACCTCTGAGCCACAGCTCATTGATTAAAATGGTCTATAGCCTCCTCCTTTCTGCCATCCTCCTTCCCACACAGTCTTTAAAATTACCCTGGGAAAAATCTAAAGGAAGCTGAGTGGGTGAAGTGCTGTTCTGAGGAAGACTTGAATCCTAAGCCCTAAAAGGGGCTTAGCAAGATTAAATTTTCCTTGCAACTTAGATGTTCTGCACTAAGATAAAAGAATTCCCATAAGGGCGTCTAGAACTGAATCTCAAAACTGCTGTTATTCCCTTGCATATTGCATTATTTCTAATCCACTTGCTCTGGAGGGATAGAAACACCTCAGCAACTTTCCTCTTTGGAAGTTCCCATTTTTGCTATGGGTTTGTCTTGAAAGGAAAGAGCGTGTGTAGATACAGAGGGTGACACTTAAAACATTGCTGACACTGCAAGAGGGGGATAAAAGATTATATATATATATATATACATATTAAAATGATTATGTAATTAATTTGATAATTATATCTATTATAAACTTAAATTCAATTTTTTGAAAGATAGTTCGTAGGCAGTATAAGTTGTAAAAAAGAACGTTAAAGATTCCATAACATAGACTTAAAGCTGCATCCAAATATTTTTAAATAGTTCTTTTGCACATTTGTACAGGTTTCTTTATATCCTTAAGATTAGCTCTAGCATATTAAATACCGAAAGTCAAATAAGATTAAAGCACAAGCCCCACTTTTTAATCTGCGTAAAGAAGACAGAGAGTACAATAATTTTTACTAAGATATGCTTTTTTCTTCCATAGTTCTCTTTAATAATCAGTATTCTGTTTTCCTGTGTTTGAAAGATTTTGAAATTCTACCAAATCAAAAGACAAGAACAGCAGAATAAAATATTGACTGTCAAAATATAAACATATAAGTAGGTTTCTATTATAGCAGTTTTCATATAATGAGTATCAGAGAGTGGTTGAGATATTATTTAGCCAGGCTTCCACGGGCAGAAGATGATACAAACAGACTAAATTTGTCTCCAACAGTAAGAAGTCCATGGAAGAAGGCCTGAAATTGCCGTATGAATTCCAAAGACTTCACAGAAAGGAAGACAGGTATTTTACTCAGGTCCCAAACAAGTGCTAATTCTCACTGAATACAGATGCAGCCAACAGAAACACAGCCTTATGTCTGAGTTGCACTCTTATCTATAATTTATTTTCAGAATGTGGGGGAACCAGAAGTCCCCCCCATTTGTCCAGTGACATCAAATGAGAATCTGAGATACTGAATGGCTTGAAACTAAATGTTTTCATATGAAGATAACAGTTGAAGGCATAGCCAAGAATAAAATGTTTCCTTATTGTGAGGTCTCACTCAGCTCTGAATCTCAAATTTAATTCATGGGCAATCTATTTCTATTAAATATGTGTGTAATAAATGTCTCAGTAAGATAACTATGTCAGTCTTCTAAGAGTCCAGGCACCACAATTTCCATGGATGTAATTCACTTCCAGGTGTCAATAGACAGATTTCCAGAAACCTATTTTGGTAGGAGGCTTCTGGATGAGAATTTGAGAACACAGCTGTTGTTGCTGCCAGCCCAGCTGCTTGCTTTTGCATATGCTCCCATGAACCACAGGAGGCTCACAAATGTAGGCTTTGCAGCCAATGTTCCACAGACAGATTGTTGGCAGTTTTGCAGCTACAAGGCAGAGGGGACCACATGTGGGGATACTATAAAGATTATCATTATTTAGGCATATAAAGGATTTTCAAACTCATATTACAATCTGACCAGAATTTGCCTGCTTTCTGCTTTGTGCACTCTTCCTTCCTAGACTCACAAAAAACATAAAGAGTTCAAACAGACTGTGGTCTATACAACCCTTCTCTTTCTTCTGGATCTTTTCCAGAGCATTGCTCTTTAGACATTGGCCAAACTTCATACATGGACCACAAAGGAGAAGACTGGAAGACTAAAGTTATATTGCACAGAACAAATGAAGATAATAATACCCTGTGTTAGAGACAGTTGTAATAATAGAGAACATTTTCTATTTCTGTCTGATACTTATGTGCAAGAACCAAGAGATTAACTACATGATCTACGTGTTATTATCTAAAGAACATCCATACCCTAACCACTGACAGAGGGTCACCCATCTTCACAGCTTAGGGGAAATCTTAGTAAATGACAGAATTGACAGGCATGACAAAACTGCACCTTCCAATCTTGTGACTTCATTGCTAGATGAAGCATCACTACTGTAGAGGAGCCGTAGAGATGCTTGAGTCAGAAGATGATTAAAAATCAAAATACTAAATATGCTGATTAAATAAACACCTTAGAAAAGCATTCACATGTTTGAGCTCCACAGTGGCAGGTCAGGGAAATCTATTGATGCACTTGATCCTCCGTTTGTCTTCATTTCAAATACAATTTAATTACTGACAGTAACACTCACAGAAAAATTGATTTCAAGGTACAAAAATGTAGATGTCAATGCTGCTCTTTTTTTTTTTTTAGAGAACATAGAGAATGTGCTCTTATTTCCCTGATATTTTCACAGACTTGGTACTGACATTTTCTGAATCTTGTTTGTTATGTTCATTTACCAGAAAATAGCAGCAACGGGAGAAAAGTGTATAAAATCAGACTCACAATCAGATATCGATTAATGTCTTAGTTATCCATCAAGGGTTTGGTATGCTGACTGTTGGAAAATGAGATGCAACTGCCTGATATTGATAGTAATAGGCTTTGCATCAACTTGTAATAAGATAGGAAAGGGTGGGTTTTGATCAAAATATTAACTTATGTCTCTCTCTGGATAGTATGACATGTTTCCCATGTTTCAGTAACTAGTGATGAGGTGTTTTAAGAGCATTTATTTGCAATATGACCTGGAAATAGTATACTAATTTTACTGTATAAATACCAGTCTTTGGGCAATTATCTACTCATAATTTCATATGTTTTTATTACATGCAATAATTTAGCATATTTACTAATTATGTACCTCAAGTTGTGCATGCTTGCAAAATGTATATAGCATGCTTGCACATGCATGTTTTTATATGTATTTACAATTGCTATACAATATATACACATTGCAATTTAGTAATGCATACATGTATTTTCAACCTTAATGTATTAGTTATGCACATACCAGTAAATAACTGGGAGAAAACAAACAAAAAACTAAGAAAACACAGATTGATTGGTTGATGTCTCTGTCAGGGAACTACAATGAATAAAGAGAAATAAAGATGCGCATGAAGCAAAAAGGAAGAAAGAAGAGGTTAATAAATGTAAAGCCCAAACCTTTAAAACCCTTCCCTATACAGTCTGTACTAGACCATTTCTCAAAGTGTGCATTGAACTATTTCTTTAGGGAAAAAAAGCTTACACGTGTGTTGCAGTAAACAATTTAAGTTCTATGAAGAGCAAATTGTCTAAGTTACAGCAACTATAACCCATATTCTTCTGCTTTTAAAATGTATCAATATTTTAAATAATTTCTTTTTGCTTATTGTACAAGTCCTCCAATTAGTTCCAATACCTAATTACAAAGTGCCTTACAAAAGATGCTTTTCATTTGTGCAAATATATTCTGTCACATGTCAACAACTCTTGAAAAAGATTTATGTCAGTCACAAATTTCATCAAGCAGAGCTGCAGGCAGGAATATTTGTGATGACATAAATACCACAAAGATTATATTATGATGTGACTAAAAGAAATATGTTTTCAAATTTAATTTTAGCATAAAATGCAAACTTTATTTAGAAATAAACTCAGATACACACACAAAAAAATTGATTTAAAGTGCATACAGGTAAACATGCACATATGTGTGTCTGTGTGCACTTTACCCCATAAATTTGTGAACAGAATTTTCAAGTATATATCGATGCTAAAATACTGACTTACAGCTTGCCTGTAGATAAACTAGAGCATCCAGATTACACAGATTTCATATACCTCAGTTCCCTTATCTGTAGAAATCTTACCTTTCTTATGCAGTGTTGTGAAGTTGATAAAGCACTTTTGATCTTCTCATAAGTGTAAGAATTTTAAAAAGATAAATATTTGTAACCATGAGACACATACTTTTTCTCTAACTAACAAAATAATTAAAATTAGGTCAATAATGTAACAGTAGGAATGAGTTTATTACAATTTTATTCAAGTAGATTTAAAGTGAAAGAGATTTTCTGCAACTGGAGGTGAAGTATATTTCAAAACAGCCCACAGTGAATGACATAAAATTGATTTAGTATTTTAAGACTTAGAAGTAGCATTTTCAGCAAGCATCCTCTGGGGCAAAGACCTCTTTTTAATAAATGTGAGTGGGAAAAATACTCTAGATTGGGACATTTTTTTGCATTTTTCAGTCTACTTTACAATGTGAAATTCATTTGTAGCCAGTCAGAATTATTTGAGAAAAAATAGGCCAAGTATGCTTCTGGTCTATTCTAACACAGCAAAGTCTGTATTCCTATGAAATAATGAAAATGAAGAAAAACTTCAAGATACTTGAAATATAACTTATATTGATGCAAATGTAGCCAGCAAAACAGTAAAGTATTCTTAAGGAGAACAAAACAGAGTGAAATGATTTAAAAATAACTGCTGGTATCACTTTGAAACACCAGCGTGGATACACCAACGATAGCCACAATTTCCTTAATAGCACTGCCAGTGCTATTATCTGTCGAAATGCATGTGACCAAATGTGCCAGCCAAGCTGCTCAACCACATGGAGATTGGTGAAGCAAGCAGAATACTTTCCCTTTTTCTTTGGCTAGCAACATAATTTCATTTTCTTACTAAAAGACCACAAGTCATTTTACAGGATTTTGTTTTCTAAATTTTTTTTTTCCTCCCAACTGCTACTCAGTTAAAAGTGTTAAGACAAACACTCCTTTTAAGACACATAATTTGATAACAACTAAGTGTAAATTTTCTTAGTGAATTCTAACCTAAGTTTTCAGACCTATTTTTTCCACTACTCACAACTAAACTGGTTTTAAATGTACATTTTCTAGAAAATAACCAGGGATGCTATTCCAACTCACTCTATTAATCCTATCTCTCATGGATGACACGGCCACAGGGATAATACATCAAGCACTACAGGCTGGGGACAGAGTNAATAAAGGATGGTACTTTTAAGAACCTCTCAGCATCAATCCAGATGAAAAAAACGATGTTGCCTGTCATTCTTGTCTGCCAGCTCTAAACAGTTTTAAACACATTTGGAAGCATAAGCGTAAGACAGAACATCTGTCCAAGCTGCCCTCAAAACCCTGCCTGTTTCTTAGCAATTTCTCTACTGCTAAATAATTTTTCATCTTGACTCTGCTTTCTAGGAAGGCAGCCCTGGAACAGGATCTAACAAGCTCTTCCTTGTCACCTCTGAGCCACAGCTCATTGATTAAAATGGTCTATAGCCTCCTCCTTTCTGCCATCCTCCTTCCCACACAGTCTTTAAAATTACCCTGGGAAAAATCTAAAGGAAGCTGAGTGGGTGAAGTGCTGTTCTGAGGAAGACTTGAATCCTAAGCCCTAAAAGGGGCTTAGCAAGATTAAATTTTCCTTGCAACTTAGATGTTCTGCACTAAGATAAAAGAATTCCCATAAGGGCGTCTAGAACTGAATCTCAAAACTGCTGTTATTCCCTTGCATATTGCATTATTTCTAATCCACTTGCTCTGGAGGGATAGAAACACCTCAGCAACTTTCCTCTTTGGAAGTTCCCATTTTTGCTATGGGTTTGTCTTGAAAGGAAAGAGCGTGTGTAGATACAGAGGGTGACACTTAAAACATTGCTGACACTGCAAGAGGGGGATAAAAGATTATATATATATATATATACATATTAAAATGATTATGTAATTAATTTGATAATTATATCTATTATAAACTTAAATTCAATTTTTTGAAAGATAGTTCGTAGGCAGTATAAGTTGTAAAAAAGAACGTTAAAGATTCCATAACATAGACTTAAAGCTGCATCCGAATATTTTTAAATAGTTCTTTTGCACATTTGTACAGGTTTCTTTATATCCTTAAGATTAGCTCTAGCATATTAAATACCGAAAGTCAAATAAGATTAAAGCACAAGCCCCACTTTTTAATCTGCGTAAAGAAGACAGAGAGTACAATAATTTTTACTAAGATATGCTTTTTTCTTCCATAGTTCTCTTTAATAATCAGTATTCTGTTTTCCTGTGTTTGAAAGATTTTGAAATTCTACCAAATCAAAAGACAAGAACAGCAGAATAAAATATTGACTGTCAAAATATAAACATATAAGTAGGTTTCTATTATAGCAGTTTTCATATAATGAGTATCAGAGAGTGGTTGAGATATTATTTAGCCAGGCTTCCACGGGCAGAAGATGATACAAACAGACTAAATTTGTCTCCAACAGTAAGANCAGGGGTGACCTTATCACTCTCTACAACTCCCTGAAAGGAGGCTGTAGCCAAGAGGGGGTCAGTTTCTTTTCACAGGCAGCCAGTGACAGGACAAGAAGACACAAGCTTAAAAAGTGCCAAAGGAGGTTTAGACCAGACATGAGGAAGAAGTTGTACCCAATGATGCCTTGTGAAGGCTGACCAAGAACAGAGGCTAGCCAGAGTTAAAGAATAAAGTAGGTATTTATCAAAAGGCCTCAATGGATACACCTTAGGCTGTACAAGAGCCCAGCCAGGGCTACACCTAAGATGAACCCAAAATGGTCACAAAATGGATGACCAGTCACAAGGTCTCTCACTTTTATAAATTCTGGTCCATTAGCATGTTGGAGTTAATTGTCCAATCATAGCTTTCAGTTATGAAGTCCCATCTTTCTTGTTTTTCTCACTCACGCTGTTTATGCTCTTGTGCCTGAAATTTGAGTTGTTTTCCTTGGTCCCAAGCTAGGAAAGGAATTGTTTTGCCTAGCTACTCTGTTAAGAGAGCTTACCATGCCTTAATATGAAGCTCAGAACTACACACTAAAGCAGTACAGAATCTGAAAAATATAAAAGCTAAAACCTAAGGCATCAATAAAAGGGGTGATTTGGCATAGGAATGGGCTCCCCAGGGAAGTGGTGGAGTCAAAGCGCCAGGAGATGTTTTAGAAAAGACTGGATGTGGCATTTTAGTGTCATGGTGTAGTTGACAAGGTGATCTTCATTCATAGGTTGGATTCAATGATCTCAAATGCCTTTTCCAACCTAGCTGATTCTGTGATTCTGTGATAAAATGTCTGTATTGTAAAACTATTTAGTCAAACATGATTTGCCAAATCAGATCATAGTAGTGAAGTTTAGGTGGAAGAGACATAATTCCATTATGCCAGAGAGACAAAAAAAAAAGAAAAAAAAATTGAAAAAAGTGCTACACTTGACCAAATAAACAACTTCTGTCTTCAGAACAGATAGAATCTGTAAGTCTACAAAAGTTGCAGAGCGAAATCCTGCAACTGTTGAGAGCATATTTGGATCCTAAAGATAATGTTGAAATAATCCAGCGGGAGCTATGTGGGGTATCTCTGTGACCTCCATAAATTTCTTTCCAATACTTTGCATTTTTCTATAAATTTTGTATGAATAACCTGATGTCCTTCTATGACATCGCTAAGAACTAGATGATCTTTAAGAATCCTGCCTATCCAAACTGTTGTATGATGATTCCATGACTGATATTCTTCTGTGAATGGGGGACCACTTAGTAGATGAGGAAAAGGCTGCAGATATTGTCGACCTGGATTTTAGCAAAGCCTTTCACAGCATTTCCAACAGTAGTCTCCTAGAGAAACTGGCTGCTGATAGCTTAGACTGATGCACTGGGTAAAAAACTGACTGGATGGCTGGGCCCAGAGAGTGGTGGAGAATGGAGTTACATCCAGCTGGTGGTAGGACACTGGTGCTCCTCAGGCTCAGTACTGAGGTCACTACTGTCAAATATCTTTGTCAACAACCTGGGCAAGGGGATCAAGTCAGATGACTCATTGACAACAGCAACTTAGGCAAGAGTGTTGATCTTTTTGCAGGGAGGAAGGCCCTGCAGTGGGATTTGAACAGTCTGGATTGACAGGCTGAGCCCCAGGGTGTGAGACTCAATAAGGCCAAGTTCCAGGTCCTGCTCTTGTGTCACCAAAACCCCATGCAGCACTACAGGCTTGGAGCAGATTGGGTAGAACAATGCCTAGTGGAAAAGGACATCGGCTTGCTGAGCCAGTGTGTGGCCATGTGGGAAAGAAAGCCAAAGACATCCTAGTCTGGCTCAACAATAATGACCAGCAGAACCAGGGGTGTAACCTTTCCCCTGACCTTGGCACTTGTGAGATTGCACTTAGAATCCTGTGTTCAGTTTTGGGCCCTTCACAGAAGGAAAGACATTGAGGTGCTGAAGTGTGCCCAGAGAAAGGCAACAAAGCTGGTAAAGGGTCTGTGGCACAAGTCCTGTGAGGAGTGGCTGAGGGAGATGCCTTTATTTAGCCTGGAGGAAAGAGTAGACCTTACTCTCTAAAACTACATGAAAGCAGGTTGTAGCCACGTGGAAGTCAATCCCTTCTCTCAAGTAACAAGCAACAGGACAAGAGGAAATGGTCTCAAGTTGCACTGGTGGAGGTTTAGGTAGGATATTGGAAAAACTTCCTTCACTGAAAGGGTTGTCAAGCACTGGAACAGGCAGCCAGGGGAGTGGTTGAACCACTGTCCCAGAAGGTATTTAAAAGATGCATAAATATGGCACTTAGGGATATGGTTAAGTGAGTGACCTCGGCAGCATTAGGTTTTCAGTTGGACTCAATGATCTTAGAGGTCTTTTCAAGTCTAGGATTTGGTGACTCTAATTAATTTAGTTTATGTTTTATGTCGCTATTTCACATTAATACTGCATCACCAGAGGTCCACAACTAACCTAAACACTAGTTTATTTGCTGATTTTATAGTCATTTGTACCTAGCTTTATAACCCTGGAATTTTTTGAGTTATTTAAAGTGTGATTATTTCATATTCTCTTCTGTCAGAAAAGGAGATTGAGGCTGGATATTCAGACTCACCAAGTTTCTGTTAAACCTTTTGAAGGTATCACACTTGGAATAATTTGCTACCAATTTTCCTACGCATCAGATAAACTGCATTGCAAAGTGGTCAGCAGCATATACTGACATCATTCTTAGCTTTATGCTTCCAGAATAAGCAACATTGTAGAGATTGGGAAGTGGACTTTAGAGAACTATATTGTTTCACACTTGTGCATGTATTTTCTGGAATTTTCCAAATGAAAATGAAATATACTCTTCATTTCTTCTGAGTTCTTGAAAAAAAATCCTTGTATGCCAAATTCCATCTCTATATTTTTTCTTTTAACAAGAAAAAGAGAGAAGAAAGTGTAATACCTTGAAAACTGTAGATAAAGAAAAATAGGGGTTTTGTGGGTTTGTTGTAAGGCATATATTTATTTGTACGTATTCTGTTAAAAATTTCTAAATGAAATTGAGACACTATTGTTGATTTTGAATTTTTAAAAAAAGGTATTAAATTTGTAGCTTGCTTTTTAAAAGATAGTGAAATGTAGCCAAGAAACCTGTGGGACTAAGCTGGATGGTAGATTGGTGGAGAATTAAAATGTGTACTTCTTGCCTAATATTCATAACAGACACAACAAAGTAAAATATACCAGTGATCTTCCAAAAAGCTAAGCAAACTGAGGTCTGCATGACTTGCCATAATAAAAAACACACTGGCACTCCTCAGAAGATTAACCAAGGTTAGATTTGAAAAAAGTCCAATTTAGGTAGTTGCAATCTGTTCACATAAATTATTCCTGCACTTTTGTGTTTTGTATTTTGTTGTTATTGTTCTTTTGTAGGTTGATTTTTCAAAATTTTTTTCTGCACTGTTTAAATGGTCACCATTCCATTTTTCATATAAAGTACCTCATGAATTAATACTTTTTGGAAAGCTTTCCAACTAAATGTATTGTTGAAATGTAATATATTTCTCTTTATGTGAGAAATTAATGAGATATAATATCAGTCAACCAGAAGAAAAGACAATGAGTGAGGTCATTCAATTAGGCCATAATTTTATTAATGTCTCTGGGAATTTCACATCAATAAATCATACAGCTCAGCTAGTTATTTCTCTGTTAATAATTTTACTTGGTTAGGGTTGCTATCAGCTTTTGTCAACATCCTACAGCCATCCTACTCTTACAAAGGTTAAAGACAAATGTACTCCTTCCTTTACTGTGTCTCTGTTTCCGATATCTACTCACTGACTTTCATTACTGCTTTTTATTAAGTGTTTTTTTTTTCCCCAAAGCCCATCAGGAAAGTAAATTGTGTTAGAGAAATGAACATATTCTGCCCACAGTTCAGCATCTGCAGAGAATATGTATCACTGGCTAATAAGTGAACCCCCTCAGCTTTACAAACTCAGAGAGCTGAGTTCCTCCTAGTACACAACAAGTCTGCTGGTAAAATTGGGTCCTGTTCTGATGCCAGTAATCAATCACCAAGTCTGAATCTCCCGGCTAGTAATTTGTCCTTCCTCCTTTAAGGGTTTCCAAGTTAGGCAATAGACTTGAAACCTGAGAGTTAATCTCTTTATCTGTTGTGAAACTATCTGTCTCATGCCTTATTCTTATTAATACAAAAAGGTTTAGAAAGTAACTTAGAGGGCAGAGTTTTTTTCTTTTCTTAATTAGTGGCATTTTTGTAAATATGCTGCATTTTATCTAGTTGTGCGCCACAGAATTATAATGGATTTGCAACTACACCAGTAAGTCAATCTTCCTGGAATCACAACTATATATATATTTCAGTATGACCCACTCAAATAAGAATTCAAATAGGAGCTGTGGTTCTTAGCTTTCTTTTGTGTTTACTTCTACTTAATAATTGTGTACCTAGTGTTCATTTTAATTAACAATTTTGTATATATATGGATTTCACAGCAGCCAATGTATGAAGTTTAGGCAAATCTAAGGAGTGGGAAATGGCTGACTTAAACATCATCTTTCCTGTAAACCAGTAGTAATGTGATGTCCTTTTAAAACAATATTTTTAGAAGAAGGCAAAGAGACTACTTTCTGTATATGCAAATTAATAAATCAGTGTTCTCAGGGTAAAGGAAAACCTTTAGGTACTGTTAGAGTCCAGGTGTAAGGTACAAATATATTAGACCAGCAGATGCAAGAGTGAATGGATAAGTCAGAGTCAGGAATATGTTTAGGTGTAACTAGCTGCTATAGGGAACTTTTTAATATAATCTTTCACTGAGAGATAACCAATTTCTTTTGCTCTGAATTACAGAGATTAGTTTTCCTTCTTTGCACTCCCACTAAAATACCGATATCCTCTGTATATTGTGCAAGAGCTGGTAAACCTTCTACTAGGTATTCAAACCCAAATTCATGATGATGTAAGTTCATCAGGTCATTTCTTCAGACTGGATTGAAGCACTTACTCCCAAAATATCATCTGTCATATTTCTATAATAATGTATAAAAAAATCCCAGATGCAACGAGAAGAGAGCTGCTTACTAAGCCAATACTTTCAAATACACATGGTGTATTACATAAAATGTTTCATTTCCCTAGAAAATGATTTATGTGTGTTCCTAGTATTTGTCTGTCTACTTATCCATGTCCTATGACACTTCTAATGTGTTGCTCAATTTCAGTTATATATGATGAAGAGATTCAAATGCTTCACTAAAAGGCAGATACAGAAGTCTTATCCTATTACCATCTTTTTGGAAGAAAAGTATGTTTAGCCTTTAGGAGACATAGAATAATTGTCCTGGTTCTGGCCAAGACAAGGTTAATTTTTGCAGTGGGCAGAAGAGGACATGGCTAGGACGTGCAGGTTATTCCATACTACCTCATGTCATTTTTCGGGGGTGGCAGAAGGGGTCCCTTCCAAGTCAAGCAATGTGGTGGCAATTCAGATATTGTTGGGCTACAAATGGGGAACAATCAGGTGTGAAACATTCGCCTCTTTCTTGTCCCTTTGTTGTTAGTAGTGTTGCTGTTACAGTTAATTTTCTTATTTCATTGCTGTTTCCAGTCAAATATTCTTATCTCAGCCCACGATCTTTTTGTGCCTTCAATCCTCTTCTCAAGCCCACTGCAGAAGGAAGAGCTAGAGGGAAGGGGTACTGAGTGGGCAGCACATGGTTTGGAGTTTCAGTGGGAACACAAAACTGGGAAGCACCATTCCTAAACCACAACAAGGATCCACAAAGCACCTTGTGACAGTTGTTCATGAGACAATTTGATAGAAAATAGCAATATAAAAATTGATTTTTCTCCTCCCACAACAATTTTTTTAAAATAATAATTATTTGATTGCACGT
Organism: Leptocoma aspasia; assembly: GCA_013399835.1. Taxonomy (NCBI): domain Eukaryota; kingdom Metazoa; phylum Chordata; class Aves; order Passeriformes; family Nectariniidae; genus Leptocoma; species Leptocoma aspasia. The sequence continues at coordinate 35,944 of VXAX01004379.1, forward strand.
TTCTTAATCTCTGCTTGTAGATCTGATTTAGAAAGAGTTTTCTATCAGGTATAAGCATTGTGTATTTGCATCTCTGAAGCAAGTCTATAGCTCATAAATAAGCAGTAACACTACTGCTTGGTGTTTATATTAGAATACAGGTACCTCACAGAAATGCAAAGTCATTTAACAAGATCTCTTTTTGCCAGTTGTACACATATGATTATCTAAGCAAATCCATACTGGTCACTCAATTATTTTTCCCAAAATAAATGCCCTTATGTTGTGCATTATGGCAGGACTCCCAAATGATTGAGCAAAGATAGCACTGGGTACCTGCGATGTCAGAAAGATTATCATAAAGACTTACTCTTGAAATGTTCATGTTTTTACTTTTATTATATCAGAAAGGACAGGTCCACCATAAAATATTTGAGGATTGTAATATAAAGTATATTAACAATGCTGTAATTCATACCCATGTGAACAAACACTGCTTTTGTTATAGGCAGCTGAATAACACTAAGATAAAAGGAGAACAGAACAGGGGTCCTAAGAGCTAATTAACCAAAGCCATGGAAAACAAAATTAGGTCACTCATAGCACAGTCACTTTGTGCCTGGACCCTGTTTACACATGAGTATTGTAAGTGAAATCCAGTTATGGAAGTATTTAGGTTTCTTGCAGTTATGGATATTCAAAGAATTCAGGACTGAGATTATTGTAGTAGGATTTTTCCTTCTAAATTAATGGTATTAAATATATTAATTTTTACAATTTATTTTTACAAATAGCCTCTGATTTATCATCCATGAAGTTTTATAGAAGAGATTTTAAATTAATCCCTTAGAAGAAGCTCAATGTCTATACTTCTCTCCAAAAGAAGCAGGTAGTAGATGGCACCAAATTTATATAGTTTACAGAACTGGGAGACTTTGGCAACATTTATGGACCAAAAGCTATATAGATTAGGTAATATGAGAGAGAACAGTCCTTTCAGATTATTTCATACTGAGCCAGTTTGTGTCATTTCATGCAAGAAAATTATGTCTGTATTAGAAAATAATGTATCACTCAGGCTTTCCATTTCAATTGTACTTTATTCTATGTTTTCTCTATAGAAATCTATTCTAATAGATTCAAAAAGTGAAATATTTCCACTTCATACTTCCTAACATTTATGAGGAATTCTTCCAGATTATATAATTTTAAATTACACACATCCAATACTAGGAAAAAAATTAGAAGATTTTACAATAAAAATATTGTTCTTCTAAAAAGTCCTTCACTTTTTGCATTTCATAAACTAGTGATTTCCAGCATCTCTGAAATTTTCCTTTTGTCCCATCATAGGAAAAAAGAGAAACTGAGGAGCCAAAATAATGGTCATCAACTTTATGTCACCTATACTACAACCTTTAACTATTTTAAAGCAAAGATATATGCTTTATATCTTTCTAGGTCATGTTCTGATCTCAGTTATAATTATTTAAAAAAGAAGAGACTTAGAGTCTCTCAGTATTTTTTTTCAAGGAAAAAGTGGGAAGAGGTTTAATGGAGCTAACTTTTAAAAAGAAATTTTCTATTTATATTAGTTTATTACATGTTGGGGTTCTGTTTCTCTTCAGTGCCATTTTAAAATTTTTGATGTTTCAGTAAGAGATCATTTTCTGTGCGTAAGTTGCCCATGATAATTGGAATTATAGCTGTGCCAATTTCAAGGACCTAGTTTACATCTTTTAGTGAAATGCTGTAAAGATTCTCTCACAAGAATTCACTGTAATATGGAAACAGGAAAAAGAATTCTAAGATTTTTCTGAAAACCAGCAAATATTTACTTTTTTTTCTGATAGTGTATTTTGTGCAAAGTTGGATTTGCGGAAAACAAGGAAAGGAACAAAATATGAAGATCAGAATTCTGTTAATTGTTCATGATTCTTTTAATATGTGACTGCAGTGTATGCATGCCAGATATTTCTCTAATTTAAGTAATTATTAATTTAATGGATCCCATTGATTTGAACCAGATTAATTTAGATTTGTAACTGTGTAACAGCACATGACTTGCCCCAGTCTCACCAAGGACATTATGATAACTGTTTGAAATACTGTCACTCATCCTATCTGGGGCAAAAATGCACTATTGAAGACAAATAATATTAAATCCATTCTCACACCTCTTAATACTATCTTGTTCTGTTCTCTTTCTAACCATATCATTTTGAGGGTTTTGTTTGGACATCAGGAAAACTTTCTTCATGGAAACAGTTGTCAGTCATTGGAACAAGCTGCCCATGGAAGTGGTTAAGTCAACACCCCAGGAGGTATTTAAAAGAAGTGTAGACATCATGTTCAGGGAGGTGGTTAGTGGAACTTTGTAGGTTGATGGTTGAACTCTATGCTCTTGGAAGTCTTTTCCAACTTCAATGACGCTCTGATTTTATGAATTTTTGAAAATGTAGCATAGGCAATGGCAGGTCTTGGCTCAGTTGGACCACTGCATGATTGTTTCTCTCAGCTCATTTTCAGCATTTCATCCATGAGAACTCCCAAGTCCTTCTGCACAAGGCTGCTCTCAATGAGGTGTTCTCCCAGTCTGGACTCATTACAGGGATTGTCCGAACACAAAGGCAGCACCTTGTACTTAGACTTGTTGAACTTCATGAAGCTCTAATGGAACCACTTCTCCAGCTAGTCCAGGTCTCCTTGCATGTATCTTAACATTTCTTCCATAAGGACTTTCTCTATTCAGTTATGATTAATAGTCAAAAGTGTAATACAGATTTTTTAAAAGGATGGCAAACAGCAAGTCTTTTCATAAACACATGTATTATCCACATTGTATGTTTGTTGTTTTTTCCTCTCACATCCCACCAATATTTTTGTAACTATCATGCTTTGAACTACTTACCCTCTCCAGTTTTTTTTTTTTTAATTCTGTCCACCAAATGTGATGAATGTTTGATTGCATTTTAATAGGATGGTAACTCCTTGTTTAGCACTAAGTTTAACGGGAGTGTAATTTATTCTTGATAAAGTATGGGCTGCTGGATCCATCTACTAAATAAGTACTAGGACTCCATTTAAAACCCATGTCCTGGATGGTATTCATATTCAGAAAGTAGAGGTATTTAAAGAAAAATAGTGGATATCTTTGTACTGGTATACAATAAGGAAGAAGCAGGTATTGAAATGTTCAATAGGGCCTAATTAGGATTTTTTTTTTCTTTTTTTTTTGGAGGAAAAATACATTTTGTGTGATCTTCACATGAATTCTGTATGGCACATGACATTTTCAAAGTCCTGTCAGGTCAACAAGCACATGTTGTGAAAAAGAGTATCTATCAGCATTGAGAAACAGGTACCTTAGTATGAGTTTAAACGCAGTTGACCAAAATAAAAAAAAAAAAATTCTAAACATATGATTTATGGAAAGAACTTTTAAATGGTTATCAGTTATTTAGCCATCATTATATATAACATGATAGCTATGCCTAAGATTTCAGCGATATCAGTTGGAATGAAAACACTTCTTTCCCAAAACATCACAAAGGTGCAAAACCGGAAGCGGAACATGCGGCAAAAAAACACACGAAATGTACATGTAGCCACACACCCCCTACACAAAGCCAACAAAACAACACAAAGTAAATGTAAGAAAGGAAAATAGGGGAGGCAGGTTACTACAAAACTAAAGGTATAGACCAGACTTCAAATCACATGACATATCTAAGCATACAGTGGAAGTGCTCTAATCTCAGACCAAGCCCTACACATCATGTGCTCTGTATTCCAGAGAGCAGAGCTCCAAGTGCATTTGGTATCCTCTGATTGATTAAACTCTTAAAAAGACAATGTGAGCAGCCAGAGTTCTCTTCAGCACTTAATGGGGAAAATGTAAAAAATATATTCAAATTAATCCAAACTACATTAATATTTATTTATGGTTGCACTCAAGCAAATGAAAAATACAATTTAAAAAAGCCCCACATTTTTATAGGGAGAAAAAATTAACAGGTGTGATTGATTTTGGGCACTTATAGGAAGAGCAAAGCAAATGAAATTCTCTTTGTCCAAACATTTCCTGGTGAAGATCATTCATTTTCAGCATATGAAATTGAAATTCATTAGTTGCATGTCACTTTGTAAATTGCCACAGTCAACAAACTGCATATTTTCTGAAATATCCAGAAAACTATATATAAATAATTTCTTTCTGTTTGCAATGGAGCAAGAAAGTGTACTTAGCTGGTTCATTTGTGGTATAGTCTTACTGCAGAGCTAACTGTGGTACTCAGCGGGATGACTATTGCAGTGTGTAAGATTTCAAGGAATTGGAACAGCTCCAAACAAAAAATATTGACCTACTGCATAGTCTCCTATATTCTAATCACTATGTAATGTAGAAGGGTTTCCAGACTTTTAAAATCTGAAAATAACGAATTCAGAAGTGAAAGAAAGCACAACTCTAGTGAATAAGACAAATAAAAATAATTACAATTTTGTCAAAAATCCTCTATAAATCTGGGGGTTATATTTTGTTTCTAAAAAAACTGGGTTTAGAATTTTCTAACAAACTGAACAACTTGATTATTTTGATTTAAATTAGACCAAAATATAATATCAAAAGTACAGCATTCTCAGTGAGCTCATTGTGGTCTACAGCAATTATGAATGAGATTCTTTGTGCAAGACATATTTATGCATAATAATATTTGACTGCAATTTTCAAAATTACTCAAGGACACTGGATAACTGATGTCTGCAAGCACACTTGAGCTTGTCATTCTATAATTTTGGAGGAAAAAAAATATCTTTTTACCTTCTGGAATACAGGAACACAGATTTGGTAAAATCTTTATCGAGTATAACATGCCAAGTGTGTTTTGGTCAAATAAATAAAAGATAAGCAAAGCCCATTTCAATCCATGCTTTGGTTTAAATTTGCATTGAGAGCTTTCCAATTTTTCACATCTAAAGAGCTTATATATTTTGAAAAATATGTCTACACTATTATAAGCATTAATATTATCAATATTTTCAAATTGATATCAAATATCAAACTTTCAGGATTGAAGTATGAAATACCATCAAACCTTGGTTATTAGCTGTTTATTGAATTTAAATAGGTTTTCAACTGTAATTTTATGTGAGATTAAAAGCACCTTTTTATTACTTTTCACTATCAACAGTTAAAGTTCAAGACTTTTCAGCATCAACCATGAGCTTACAATTAAGCTTGTGCTTTGATATTATGCTGAACTGCTGTCTTGAAGAGATGCCTTGCATTCATGGAAGCTGTTTCTAAAAATTTTCTGTCTATTCCTGACATCTTTTGAAACACTTATGTGAAATGCACATTCTCTGGATCTGTTCCCATAGATAACTTTGTTCCTCTTAAATAAATAAGATTTGGGTATTGCTTTCAGGATAAAGATAAATTACCAAGATTTATGAATCTGAAGGGGCTTAACTGTTTCTCTGGATTTGAAAGCAAAGGCTTTAGGTATCCCTTAATAACAGAAGAATCTAGACATCACTGTTGGAGATTGCAGAACAGTCTTCCATTCATTTTACAAATCTGTCTGACAAAATTTTGAGATTAACATTTTATGCTAGATTATATCCTATACTAGCTCTTAAAATGTTTTCCTTCTGAGACCACTATTGCATAGAAACCTCAACTATTGCATCAAGCTTAGTAATACTACTGCAGTTGCAAAGACACTAAATCTGATTAAGACAAAAAAATAAGCCCTTAGTCTCAGATAGGGACTGCATGTTATTTGCAACATTAGAAATATACATAAAGTTTCCTGAAACAGAGAACAAAAACCACTCATTACAGCATATTTTCTTTCAGCAACACACTCAATTAATTGTTAGAAAGAAAGAAAGTTGTCCTCTTTCTACTGTCTGTGCTGGCCAGAATTTGTTCATTGGCACAAAGATTACATTGCTAGTCATTACATGGATGAAGAGAACACAACTTGGCAACATCAAAATTCACTATTCAGTCTCCACGTACTGTTTTGATTAAAGGCTGTAGCCTTCAATGCCATCTGGAAAGGATGTGAGGGCTATATTCCCTGTTCTCAAACTGCACAGTAAATTGTGAATGTAGATCCTTCCCAACCTCCAAAAGTGAGCTCAGCTGTATTACTTCCAACACCAAGGCAAGATCACTCTATCCCTAACCTCAGGTTGTGTTATAAAGTTCTCAGTTTTGGAACAGATGAGGGCCAATATGTATTCACTATTAATGGATTAACCTCCTAATGTCCTGGTAGTTGTTACCACAGTATCATTTTTTTACCATTGCTTTCTTAAAATCATTATAGCAATTTGTTGTACAGTCATATAATCACAGAATAGTTTGGTTCCTAATATAAACCTACCATCTTCTTTTGAAAACCATTACCCCTTGTACTATCACTACAGTCCCTCTCCAACTTTCTTTTAAGCCCCTTTCCGGTACTGGAATGTGCTATGAGATCTCCACAGAAACTTCCTTCTCCAGGCTAAACAACACAAACTTCCACAGCCCTCCCTCCTAGAAGAGGTACTTCAGCCCTATGATCATCTTTCTGGATGTTCTTGCACTTGGCCTTGTTGAACTTTACAATATATTCTCATGGGCCTACTTCTCAACCCTGTTAAGGTCCCTCTGGATGGCATCACTGTGTATCAGTGACACCGCACATCTTGGTGTCACTGACAAACTTCCTGAGGATGCACTCAAGCTCACTGTCTATGTCACCAACAAAGATGTCAAACAAAACCACTTCCAATCCCAACTCCTGAGGAATGCCATTTGTCACTTGTCTCCACTTGAACATCAAGCTGCTGACTGCAACTCCAGGCAGCTGCTTCCTATGGTCCCCCAGTTGAACCGTATGTCAAATCCCTGTCTCAAATTTAAAGACAAGTATGTCTTGTGGAAGAGAATGCTTTGCATCAGTCCTAATAGATGGATCAGTGGCTCTTCCCTATTCACCAGCAGTATATCTCCATTGCAGCAGACTACTGTATTTTTCATATGTAATTTGCCCCCCAATCATCTCCTTATTTTCTACGTCTTAGTATAGTTTCCAGGAGGATGTGACCCCTGATCTTAATGGGCACAGAGATGAGACTGACTGACCTGTAATATCCTGGGTCTTTCTTTTTTCTCTTTTTGAAAGAGTTATAGTTGTCCTTTACCTAGCCAGTGGGACCTTCACCAGACTGTCATAACTTCTCAAATATGATAGATAGGTGCTTGGCTTCTGCATTCACCATTTCTTTAGGAGCTCACTGCAGAATTTATAATTTTGCATAATATAAATAATATTTATTTGAACTCAAAATACACTGAATAATAATGGTGTTTTTTTTTCCTTTGAGGTTAGGTGAAAACTGAATATATAATAATAAAAATCAGAACTAATGTCTAAGATTTTTTAAGTTAATTGCAGAAAGCAAATATGCTACATGTTAAAAAAATCCCCTTTGTCTGCCTTATCTCTTCCTTTCATATTCTTCAGTTCTCAAAAGGAACAAATTCAGCTTTCTTCTCTTGATCCTAGCTGGCATACCTGCATTATAAATATACTGATAAGTATACAGGTATATAGATATATAGATATATAGATAAGTAGGCATAGTGCTAAGTAGATAGGTAGTATGATAGATAGATAGATAGATAGATAGATAGATAGATAGATAGATAGATAGATAGATAGATAGATAGATAGATGGATAGATAGAGGATTTTTTAATATACAAAATGTATGAAATAGATTAGTCAATTTACATACCTACTTATGTATTGGTAAAATATATTTACACACATTCTTAAATTGTTTTTAGGAGACAAATAGGAAATTAAAGTAGTGTATTTGAGCAGTGCTGTCATACAACAAAAATCAGTTTAGAAAGACTATTTTAAATAAGATTTCTGAGCATAAATATACCAATGCCTTCATAAAAATGGGCAAAGGAGTTTTTCTGAAATGATTGAATGGACTATATTTTTTAACACACTTTTTCAGAGATCACTAAATAGAAAAATAGTGGAAAAAAAAATTAACAATTCCTCCCCATAAATTACTCCACAACCCAAACCAAATCAAGCATCCCTTTTATTTTTTCACTTATCAAGGCACTGGAAATAGAGGAAGAACCTCCCGATTCCTGCAATGTGTAAAATTATTAGGTCACAAAAAGTAGTGTTTTTATTGATGGCAGTGACCTATTGTAGATCTGCCCTGCATACTGTCTTGAAAATACTAGCTTTGTCACTACAGTTAGCATTTAATTCCCATCTTATTCCCCTTTGAAACAGAAGACAGAAGATAAATCTCATCATACATCTTAATTTGACTTGTATAGTGAGAAATAGCTGCAATACATACACATGGCTTCTCAGCTTAAACAAAAGCCAGCTATGAGTGTTGTATCTGCTTAAAATTGGTAGTGAGGAGGATTCATATTGGATTGAAAGATATTGGCCTCCAGAAGGGAAGCATCCTGAGTTAATGAAATACCAAGGTCTCTCCTTATCCCTGTTCTCTGGTTTCACACTTTCCAACAGTCATGTAGGAAAGGGAGAGTACCCACATACAAAACCTTAAGAAAGCCAGGAGAACACAAGTACATCTATTCTGTAAACAAGCAAAGGTACGAAAAGTGCATGTATTAGTTAGACACAGTTCCACATTAGAATAAGGGGGCACATTCTGTAAGACTCTGCAGGAACTTCGCTAAATCAGTTACTATGCAGTGACATAGAGAGTTAAGTGAAGCATAGGCTTACCACATTTACTTGAACTCCAGAAAATTTGCAAAAATCTTGCAAAACAATTTAAATTATATTGGAGGGAAAGGGAAAGGGAGAGGGAAAGGGAAAGGGAAAGGGAGGGGGGGGGACAGAGGAAAAGAGGGAAGGGAGGGGACGACAATGCAGGGAAGTGGAAGTTATACTGAAAATATAATCAATAAAACTGCAACATTTACAAAAATAAAGACAGGTTTAAAGTCAGTCAGATCCAACCATATATTGTTAGATTTGTAGTTTGGACAAAAAGGAATGCGAATTCAAAAAAGTGACCTGTGGAAGCAGGTCAAACTTCATAATGAATTAACAATCTAAAATTACAAATGAAAAGGCATTAAAGGCTTTTGGACTCTCTTGTCCATAAGCTAAGACACTGAGTCTAATTGTGGAAGATTTTTAGATGTATTTTCTGATTATTTTTCTCTTCTTTGTTGGATTCTTCCTTCCATCCTTGTTAGAAAAAACAGTTAGAAAGTTGGGGACAGATCTTCTGGTATGTATTTAGAAGTGAAGAAGGTTGCTGCACTGGGGGAAAAGTATTTTTTTGTGTCTATCATGTGTAAATTAAACAGCACCACAATACCAAGAGAAAGGCAAAAAAGTGAGGAAAAGCTTCTAGTGGTCAAGGTAACTCAAGACATTTCTTTCAGGGGTTAAGGAAGCTTCAGTTATGACTTTAAGAGTAGTTAATATTAACAATTATCTTCAGAAATATAGTTGATCCTGCTTTGGGACACATGAATGTACCTTATTTTTGCAAAGTTTATTTCTTAGATATTTCTCAATACCGCTCTTCTATTTTTGATAATGTATTTAAGTTGAAATAATAAATAAGGAAATGCTTTTATGAAGACAAATGCCACTACTCTACTGCCCACCTCATGGTGTTTGATTGCAGCATGCTTTCTATAAATTATTTTAAATCACTGTTGCAAAGGGTGGCAGGACAACTTAATAACCAGTGATTCTGCTGTGTTACAAAAATGCAGTAATAATTCCCTGTAAGTCATACCTCATTATTCTGAAATTCTGTCTGAATTGCTGTATTTCTATTATACCTGTCATATTCTCATTGTCATAACTGAAAATAAAGAACAAGGTTTAATATACAGATGGACATATCACATGAAATCTCAATAGGTGCTTGCATCCTATAGTGCCATTCCTTTTCTTTTTTTTTTTTCTGTTCCTCAAAATCCTTACAGGATTTGTAATTTTCCTTGCAATATAATTTTTTTTGCTACCTTTATTTAATTTCTTAACATCAGCATTTTTGGGATCTGAATATATGAAAACATCTGAAACCACTGAAATATTTTCTCCATGTACTGGGAAAATATTCCTTCCACACAAAATATTGTCCTCACTTTTAATCATATAAAAGTTCTTCTCTAATACATATTCATACTCAGGAGTGATATTATTATCTGAAAATTTAATATAATAATCTGAATGGATGTTTCTAATTTTGATGTCTAATTACACTGGTTTTGGACATATATTGTAGAGGTGATTTTCAGTAGATGAAATTGCAGAAGAAATTTATATCAAAATCATTTGCTTTCACATACCAGTCTCTTGTTGGACTATAGTTTTGGGTGGTTTGTTTTTGTTTGTTTGTTGTTGTGGTGTTTTGTTTTGGTTTTTGTTTGTCTGGTTTGGGTATTTTGGGTATTCTGGTTTCTTTTTTTTTGTGGGTTTTTTTGTTTGCTTTTTGTTTGTTTGTTTGTTTGTTTGTTTGTTTTTAATTCTCTTCATTTATGGCAGGCAGAGAAAACTGGAAAAGGGAAAAAAAGGAAACGGAAAGGTATCATTTAGTAGTCACATTTTGCTCTTGCCTCATTACCAATTAGATATAAAAATACTCTTAAAGAAAATTCCTTCATAGAATTTTCAATTATAAGAAGATATTTTAAATTTTTTACCCCTGTAGTTTAACTTGAGCACAGTAACTAATTTGCTAATGCCAAATGTTTATACTCAAAATTACAGATCTAATATATAATACATTCTCAATAGACCATATGTACTTTGCTAATTTTGTAGAGAGGATGGCAAGAAACTGCAGTCATTAAAACAGGGAAAATGCAAACAGTTTTGTAATACTTCACTTCTTTCATTTCATTACTTAACATAGCTGAGGTCTCTGGTTCAATTTCTTGAGTATGATATTGCCAGCTCTGCACAAACACATCACCTAAAGAGAATAGAGGTTTATTTGTAACAGATAATCACTGAGATGCAGATGCACAATAAAAGGCCGTACCACAAAACCCCTACATGAAGAATTATGCAAAAGTTATGGCATATACCTTCTCTTTATTTCTGTCAAAAGAAAAAACGCTAGTCATTTTTAAACTGTGTACAAAATACAAAGCATAGAATGTATTAAGGGAGAACATTACAAGCCAAGATTTTATTCTGTGTCAACATCATTTTCTGACTATTTCTGACTATTTCTTCCTTTTGGAAAGGAACCCTTCATTTCATGCTGTTCTAACAGCAAACATAATTTGACTGTAGCGTGTTATGTTAAAAGAACTACCACTACCAGAAGAGAAGACAAACAACCACAGATGTTTTTCTTTCCAATAGCAGGTAATGTCTGTGATAAATTTCGAAGGCCAAGGAGCATATTCTTGTAGGGAGCTGGAGTGAGAAATTTATAATTTTTTGCATACCTGAACAAATACGGTATTTCCTAACCAAAGAAGGCAGAGAGATCATTTGAAGGACAAAAAGTTAAATTTGTAAGAATGTGGTATATTAACTCTTTTTTGTTTTGTTTTACTTTTTACAACAGTAAACCTGAAACAAATAGTTTCAGGCAGCATTCAAGAGTCTGGAAAGAAAAGAGTTAGGAAGGATACACTGCAAAGACCCTGAGAGTTGATCCAGCCTGCTGCAATTTAAGAAAATGGGAGAAAGGTAAATTTTTTTTTTTAAATATTACATTTTTGTTCCTCAGAGACAAATCATGTCCGCCTGGGATAATTAAGGTGTTACCAGCGAGAGGTTGAACTGCACAGGGTAGTAGCAATTTTCCTGAGCTCTCTTTAATTCACTGGTGCAATTCTAATAAATAGTTTCATGAAACCCCAGGAAGGCCACTCCAACATACAGATTTTACAGTCACATCTTGTTCGGGACTAACCTCAGCCTTTGGTCCAAACACTTTGAAGAAAGCAATACAGATGTAGCAGTGAATCACCAGCTTCCTATTCCCTAATTATTACCATAAATACATTTTAAATCATGTCCCAAATTGAGGTGTAGCTTTCATTTTGTATTAATATGCATTTAGAGAATGGTCCTGCACCCCAAGTGTTATATTTATGCACAGAATAAAAAAAAAAAGCTTTGTTTTGGAAAAGATCTGCTGTAAAAAGTGAACAGAAAATAACGATCTCTTATTGTCCAGCCACTTTATTGACTTTGTTATGGTGTACAAGAGATAAGTGAAACCAAGGGTCCGTCTGATTCTGCTTCCTCTCTCCAGCCAACTCCTGACTTAATCTCTTGCTGAAAATTACTTCTGCATGGACCTTGCTTTTCTCGTCAGATGGGACTCAATAGTTAGTATAGTCCCCTCAATCTTCCAGATACATTAAATTTCTGTCTCTGTAAGGGTGCTTGAAAACAGAGAATAAGAAAACAGAACCATGAAATAGATGTTTAAATCCTTGGAGGATGACACATCTATCCTTTCATAGGCCTGTAGGATTGCCAAAGTCTGAAACAGAGATGGCTTTACTTCAGTTATAGAACACTGCCTCATGTGCATGAGGCAAATGCTTTCACAAAATCCCTTCAGTGTGAAATCTTAATTCTGCAAGCTCTGAAAAAAATGCTGCCAAGAGAAGAGGAAAGGCAGAGACATTGGTTTTATAGAACAAAAGAAAACAAAAAGCAATTTAAAACCAAGAATATTGCAGCAGCAACTACAGAAGTTCCAAAACCTTTCCATTTAAATCTAATATTCTGCAAGAAGTTAGAAAGATATTTTTTAAAAACAGACACAATTTCATTACCATTCCTTATTGGGGGGGCCACGATATTGTAGCTGTGCCCAATAAACCGAGATGTGGGTTCGCCCAGACTTGCCCTGTATCCAGATGCTGGCCAAGTGGCTGCTGCTGAGGGGTTTGTCCTCAGAGGAACCATGGCTAGCTAGGAGCAGCAGTCTGCCCAGGCAGCCACGTGGAAGCAAGTCCAGGCTTGTCCTGTGCCCCGGACAGCAGAGAGATGGAGCTGCCCTTTGCAGGGGGTCTGCACCTCAGGTTACCTCAGTTGAGACCTCTAGAGCAGGGTGAAGAAGGAGCCAGTCCCAGGGAGAGGTTTTTCTGTTTTTATTCTAGTTCCATTCAGTCACTGTAATTTGTGTTTAGTTAAAACTGATGCTGAAAGTTGGGGTCGGAGACAATGGAGAGATCAACGAGAATAATGTGAAACACAAGAAGTCTAGATTTGATCAATAATAGCTATATGTGGTATACCTGACCATGTTATGTGCCTTACTTAAAAAGAAATTTCAGAAACTAAGAACATATTTATGTGAAAAAGTGACATAAAATTTGATAGCTAGTTCTTTTCTTTTATGAAGGAAGTCTAGTGGGAATGAATAAACTCCCAAATTCTTCTGATTTTTTTTACACAGAGGACAAAAAAATTCTTAAAACTCAGATATCTTTCTTATGGATGTCTGCATAAAGAGAAAAAATTTTATTAAGAATTATTGTCAACAAATTAATAAAAGATCCAAGTGGGGGCTCAGTGTTTGAAGTTTTGAAGCTTGTCTTTTAATTTCATTAGCTACAGTTATCTGTCACACTGTTCTATCCCAAATTATTTGCCCTAGGAAGAGAAAGGAAAAATAGTAAAAAAGCAAGACATGTAGAAGAAAGGTGAAGGTGAAGGTGAGGGAAGGTAAGGGAAGGTAAGGGAAGGAAAGGAAAGGAAAGGAAAGGAAAGGAAAGGAAAGGAAAGGAAAGGAAAGGAAAGGAAAGGAAAGGAAAGGAAAGGAAAGGAAAGGAAAGGAAAG